>JAAGNO010019858.1:0-28809 GCA_033439905.1 Ceryle rudis
TGCGAGGTGGTTGGGGTTGGGTGGAGTGGGGGGGGGGGGGTGGGAGGAAAGTCTCTGTTGTTGCCTCTGTTGTACAGATTTCAAAATACAGGATAGCATTGAAGCAGACTGGTGCAGTAAGAACTATCTGTTCCTTAGAAAGTTACTTTTATTTTTTTGTTACAAGTTGAGCATATACACATTGCTTGTCACTGTTTTCAAATTTAATCAAAATGATTGACAAATTTCGTATTGTTTGCTAATTTCAAGTGCACTTTTTTCAAAACAATATTTGAGGGTTGGTTTTTTTTTTTGTTTTGCCTTTGTGGTTTTTTTTTTTGAAAGATATTTAATCACTTCATTTAGAAATTACGGCAAATTCTCACTTTCCTCCTCCCCCCATCCAGTCAAAACTGGACAACCTAAAACAAGGATCAGAAGTAAAAGCTGCAGGAATTCAAATTTAGAATAAAGATACTTTAGAATTTACACAGAAGAGACCTTTATTACTGTATTAATGGTACAGTAATAAAGTTGTATTAGGAGACACTGTTGATTATCCATCTCTCACTGTCCTCAAATTGAGGCTCTACAAAGCTCAGTAAGTAGGCAAAAATTCAATACAGGGCCTGTATTGAAAAGGTAGATAGTCTAGAAAAAGTAATAGTTGTTTCCTCACTGACATTAACTATTTAGTCTCTTCCAAATAAACTAATTAAAAATAGACTTACTGCAATTAGTTATGCAATGTTTCTACATCACACTATAATTAAAACACCCATTGTAAGGAAGCTAGGAAAAAAAAATAATCTATATTTAAGTTGCTCAAGAACGTTTGTCAAAAGAAGATTGTGATCTTCTCTTGGAGTGGGCGTCACCATTGCTCATTTAAAGCAAGCCCTTAAGGAAATTCTTCCAGCTATAGAAGTTCCTCTTTTACAGGGCATGAGACTCCATGCAGGGATTTTGTTTGTTTTACTGTTATTATTATATAAATACTCCATACACATTGCTTTCTCCCTAGTACCTGACAGTGACATTGATAAAGTGCCAAGTTAAATAAGCCCGCACATATGAAAACTTTGTCCAAGTCAGTTTTATGCTTTCATTCTTAAACAAGTTTACCTAATTAGGGCAGATACCTTCAGAGATGCATTTACTTTGGCATATGACAAGTAAATTTCACTTTATCTTTTTGCCTCCCTAATTAAGTTTAACTCACTTTTACACCAAAAAATATGACTGTTCTCCCAAAGCCTTGCACCTACTTATTTAATCCTAAACTGGATTTAGTCGGTTGCTTTTTTTTTTTTGGTTTTTTTTTTTTTTCCAATAGCAAATCTCATACTGGACTACTGCCTTCAGAAGATAAAAAATAAACAAAAACCTGAATGGGAATGCTTGCTACAGTTGCTCCCAGAGTAAAAAGGGACTAGAGCAGCAGAAGAGAGTTATGCCCTATGACAAGCTGTGGCAAATAAATGCAGTAGCTGGTGACCCCAGGACAAGTAAAAAGGAAAGTCTTTGGGACTAAAACCCATTTGGAAAAGGAGATTTGACAGCCACACAGCCCAGCTCCACCAACCCGTACGCTCACCCAGGCAGGGCAGAGACTATACAGGCAACACTTAACCAGTTCGAACCAAAATGGAAGAGGGAAAAAGCAGAGAGTGGACGAAAACACAGATAGGAAGTACATAACATTACTCCTGATGATACTGCAATCTTATGTCGTATCGGAATATATTGATCACCACTATGTTGATATTATAGTAGATCTGTAATGTCACACCCATCACCAGCCAATAATCCATAAACAGTCATTTGTGACACTTGATGAGAAGTGAGGGGCAAAGGCTACTGACAGTGTCTTGCAAGATGAGAGTTTAGTTTTTCCTCTTGTCAAAGTTTAGTAACTATGTCCTTATAAAAGACACAAATTTGTTCAGAAGTCACTGCATCTCAATTCTCTTCTTCCTCATTTGTTACCACCTAATGAAAATTAACAACAAATACATACTGGGCAATAATTATGCTCCAAGAAAGACCTGCAAAGAAGGAATCTATTTCTTCTAGAAGCATTTCTAACAGGGATTCAAGAGGACACCTGGTCTGTTCCAGCTGTTATCAAATTGTCTAAATGCAAATATAAATCTCAGGGTGATTAGAAACTAGCTGACATCACTAAAAGACAGGACAAAGAGAATTAACAGTAAGCTCTCAGCACAAACATATCATGATATGAGAATACTTTAAGATCAGTGACAGGAATCTGGATAATAAGAGAAATTGGATTTGCTGATTCATGAATACGTGTTTGACTTCATTTACCTTACTAACATCTGTTGAGAAGATTCCTAAAACTGCAACATTGAAAGAGATCAATATTATCAGTCTGCTCAGGAAAAAGAGTGATGAAAGCACTACTCTGTTTTTGGAAAAGAAGCCATGTGATGCAGTCATATAATAGGATGAGAAGCTTTTCATTCCCATAGCTGAGGAGAATGTTCAGCAATAGCTGAAAATGTGCAGTGGCTATAAAGATTGGCTAAGGGGAAATAAACTCTGGTTTAAGTGATGCATTCAAACATACAATAAAATAAAAAAAAAAGTTTTAAAAGAGCCTCTGTGCCACATCTCCAGATATAGAACCTCTTTTCTTTGGGGAGACAGCTGTGGGTGTGTTTCCCCTTCAACTGCCTGTCCTTCTTGAATAATCTATTCGTGTGATAACCCTCACTTACTACAATAACATTATGCTTCCTGTCAAACTTAACATTTCACTTCAACTGAAATACCTCTAGCTAGAGTTTCAGCATAGAGAACTGTTTATTGTTTTTGTTAAGGAAGAAAGAAGAAAACCAATGAGAAAACCAGTATTCAAAGCTTTTTTCTAAAGTCAGTTTGCTGCAAGACAGCTACAGGGTTATCTTAAAATACTATCCAGAAACATATGAATGGAATTTAAAATACTAAATTCAACAACAACAGGAGGCAACTTAATCATGTTTTAATGAGAGAGTGAATCCTCTCTTCTAAGTAGTTTATCCTCTCAAGCCTATTTCCACTACTAAATCAGGTTTCTGGTATTATATTGGTAAGCCACAATTCAAAAGTTTAAAACTGCTCTATGCCATAAGCACACACAGACACACATTTCCTTCCTTCAATGCCATGCAACTGGACAAAATCAACTTACTTTTTCCTTGGTCCTCAATTCATTGAATATCTGCTGAATTTCCAATTTCCAGTCATCTTGCATGGAATGGAAAGATTCCTGAGGCATTTCAGTCATAACTGCCCCTTCAATGGCAGTGAGCTGTTCAAGAATTAAGGCAAACGATGGTCGGATATGAGGGTCCTGCTCCCAGCATTCTAGAATTTATCAAAATCCCATCAGTTTGTAATAGTGCATAGAATATTTTGAAGAACCACATGAATTTCAAGTTACTTGCCAGTGTACTTCAAGTTCTAATGTGTTCCCTTTACCTGCAAGGCTTCTTTTGATTCCTTTTCCATTTATGAGAAGTGACAACTACCCACCTGTACTCAGAGAACTGTTCTTGTATTAATAGTAACATTTTTTTTTTATCTCTAGGATCTGAAATAGCAAAATTAGCAGTACTGCACAAAAGAGATACAAATAAATGGTAAAAAAGATTCATTAAATACAAGGAAATAAGCAATGTTTATTTCTCTTTAAAATATTTCCAAAACATTTTTGACACTCAGGAAGAAACAATGACAAAAAAGATGGTATTGGCCATTCTTTCCCTTGGGATTTTAATCTTGATTTTGTACTGCATATCCCGTAGTTTATGAAAATTAATGTAATTTTTATGTAAAAGAAAATCAGAAAAAGCAGACTTTGTCATTACTGAAGAACTTATGTGGTATACAGTAATATTGTATGACTTCCTCAGAAACACTTTGAATGCTCTGTTACACCGGACTGCTGCATAAAGGAAAAAACCCAACTCTGTATGCAGCACATTATCAAAGGAGGTGTTTATTTTGCAACCCCATGACTATTACAGGCAAGGATATGTATTCCCAAAAAGTAACTATTTAAATACATAGGAAGAATCAACATAGGTACCTTTCATTAGCTTTGCAAATGGTTCAGGGCAGGTGGATGGAATGGGCAAAGTAAGCTTATTGACAGCAACTCCGTAAGCCACAGCAAGGCCGTCAATGCCACGGTAAGGAACTTCTCCTGTAAGCAGTTCCCACAGCAACACTCCGTAACTATAAAAGGTAATTTTTTAACAGTTATATTCTGAATACTGACACATTGTTTACTCAAGAACATACAAGTATCTGTCCAGCCATGTACTGGAATTCCTAGGGATTTCCTGTGTCAAAGGTGAATGCCTTTAAGAGTCATCTCTGCTTTAGTCATCTTGCACCTTTCCACTAACAGTGATTACCTAATTGGATGGAATTCTAAGACTGGCCTACATTCAAAATGTAGCCTGAAGTCACTTTTATAGAAATGCTAGCATCATGGACATCTTACTTACAATCAGAAGTCTGAATGGCAGGAAAACAAGCAACCTTCTCCCCAGCAAAACCCAAACCAACAAAACCAAAAAACAAACAAGCAAAAATAAAAACTCAGCAGAGTATTTAGGACATTCTATTTTCCGAACATTTCACAACAATTTACCTAATTAATAATAATAATTTATTTTAAAATAATAGTAATAAAAACCACCATAAAAGCCTCAGCTTTGTTTGGAAGTTTGCATTTCTAATCCCTTGTGTGTTATATAAAAGGACTGTTAACTTTTCACTTCCCACAGAAGATGCAACAAGACTGAGAAATTATTACACACACACAATTAAATTCTCCATACTAAAAAAAAAAAAAAACAAACACAAACCAACAAACCTCACAACAAAAAAAAAAGCAAACCCCAAAACCAAACCAATAAACAAAAACCTGCAACAAAACCAATCAAAAAGACCAACACACAAACAAAACAACATCTCCAGTGAAAGGCGGTGGCATGAGATGATCTATTCTCAGCATCAGGTAGAGAAATTAAGGATCATAGGAATTTCTGCTATGGTCTCCACTCTAAAAGCAAAGTTGGGTGTTGCTTTTACCTTCTTTGGGTCTGTATGCCCAACGCTTGGCTTGTTCAATTAATCCAGGCCTCTATAAAGCCCTAGGACAAGCAAGCACACTTGCTGCTGTTGCTCTAGAGCTTCTATTCCACCACCACTGAAATGGCCAGCTTTTGCAGCTGGTTTTGTGGAATCACTCATTTTAGAATGGCAGCCTAAAATGGACTTTGATTGAGTTTGGTGTCATCCCTCCACTCCTCCCCCTCTTCCTGCTGAGGAACCCCTGTCTGTAGCACAAGGATACAAAGGACAAACTATTGCTGCTTTTTGATAGTAAAATGAGCAGGCAAAGGGAAAAAAAAAAACCCAAAAAACAAAGTATTGTTCTTGCCCTTTTTCTCCGGGCGTGTGAAGAAACTACCTGCAAACTTCACAGGATTCGACCAAACTCTCCTAGTGAGAAGAAATGCACACAGCACCAGGGAGGTAAGAGCTGCGTACCCCTTAGTTCTAGAAATACCACCTCAACTACAGCAGATGTAACAGGGAACACAGATGATGTGTTCACAAATGTGAACACACACTAATTAATTTTTTCTATCATTCTCTTCTTAATGAGAGTCATTCAGCATTATAGAAAATCTTACAACATTGCCTTGATACATAAGTTTGATAACTACACAATACCAGCACAAATGTCAGCAGTACTTTGTTTACATAAGAACTTTTGCCTATCAAAGTCTTAGAAAACTAATTAATTTATAGCACTAAGTCAATCAAACTTTGAGCAATACACTCTATTCTCGCCCCCCCTCGCCCAATGAAAATAGAATAAAAAACAGAAGTCTTGAGCTTCTTAATTTCCTCCCTTTTTTCCCCAGTCTAATCTCTGCATTTGCTCATATAGTGAAAGAAGGATAAAATAATTCATTCCAATTTTGTTTTAAACCAGTGGTACTTCTGATAATGACTACAGCATTTCCTGCAGCACTTGCATATTTTATGCATGATGGAGGAATTCTACCAAACTACATCTCATTTGTGTGCTTAGAGAAAGCATAAAAATAACGTCATGCTCTCTCAGCATGCGTAGACTGCTCTTAGTTCAGGGAATTCCCTTGTTCACACTATTCTATGCATATTTTAGCACGAACAATAAATTTAACTAAAAAGAAATCATCTTCTATAAAAATGTTACGTCACACTATTAGCTTTAGTTATATTTACAATTCAAGCCTTTAATCTTAAATAGTTATCAACAGCGCCAAGAAAGTGGTTGTAAAATTTTAAACAGACCAACACAGCGATAGCCTGAAAGCATCTCTTTTAATGAAAGCAGTCTTAATAAGAGCCAACGCTGTGGGGGGAAAACTGTGGAGAGGAACCCTAAAGACATTCTAGTCCTGCCATGCTGAAGTTATTGGGAGGTACTAATCTGTTGTTATCTAGGACAACAACTACTTACTAACTCTCTCAACTACAGAAGTAGCTACTTTGTGTATTAAATTTCACCAGCCCACGTACAGTCAGAGCTTCTAAGAAATAGGTTTGGTTTTTTGAACAGTCATGTCCTTTTCCATCTTCAGCAAAAGGCACAAAATACAGGCATAATATGCTTGGAATTGTAATTTTTTTAAGCCATGAAAACTAATACACTTTCAAAAATACATACTGTTAAGTGTTTTCATTATTAAAAATTACTCTCCTGATGTCAAATGTAATTTAAGACTTATTATATCTGAATCGAGCAATAACTAGCTGTTTCTATATATGTTAAAAGCTGATAAAAATGAAGGTAAAGCTCTCCAGGTTTATTTTACTCTACAATCCATCTGCTAAAGCAGAGGTTACTAAGCATTGCTACATGAATCACTTCAAAATTATACAAATGTGCCAGGCAACAGCAGCTGCTAATTCTGCTGTACGGTAAGTGCTTCCTAGCTTTGCCAAGAGCTTGTACAACAGAGGCACATGGTACAGGAAAGACCACTGCTGAAGCACGCCATCGGTACTTGGAATTCTGTGGGCATATTTGCACTTTCAGGCTCCATACACAAAACCAAAATTGACATACAACCAAGAAATGTGTGATGATCGATGGAAGGGTAGAGCTGAAAGAGTGGAATTCTTGTTTGGGAATTTGGAAGCATATGGCAAAGAATAATCAATGCAGTAGTTGTAACTGGTTTGAAAAGCAAAAGGATACACGTGCAGGGCCTGGAAAGCACCAGTTCTGCTATCTAGGATGACACCTGAGAACATGCAGCCTGGAAGGATCTGCATGCAAATAGTCCCACAGCATTTCCAAGCACTGCCTGATTCTGGAAAAGTAGGTGCAAGTGTGAGCATACTAGAGCAGCCACAATTGCCTTTTTTTGGTATTTTTTTTTGGTTGGTTGTTTCCCCCCCCCCAATAAGAAGTTTGCAGATCTCTTCTGGAGACTAAGCACTCAGTATGTGTAACTGAAGTTTAACTTTCCTGAAGTATACCATGTTCTTGTCTTAAATACACTCATACTTAAATTTGTAACCTGAACGCTTTTCAGAACAGAAACCACTCCTATAACCAGGGTATTTTTATTTGTTTTTCTTTTAAAGAAAGAGTTAAGATAAGCAACAGAATAGACCAAGGTGCAGCAAGCAGAAAATCTTTAGAAGCCAAGAAGGTCTGTCTAAACTATACTGTACAGTACAGCCTATTTAAAAACCTCTCCTGTTATATGTCCACCAGTGAGCTAAATACTTACATTTTTACAAGAGAGGCGTGCAGGAGAGAAGGCGAAGAAGAGAAATACTGTAGGTTCCAAAAATGTAAACTAATGTTGCAGCAGAATATAAAATAATTGCACCAAAGCATACCCCCTCAGATACCTAAAATCACAGCAACAAGACTGGACAGGACCTGTAATTAAGCATGGAATACAGCTGATTAGGGAAACGCCTACACCCAACCTCCACCCCGCGAAAGAAAAAAAAAAATACAGAAAAAAGAAAGAAAGAATGGGAAGGAAAAAAAAAAATAAAGAATGAAGGCAGAGATGTTTTGCAACTGGGCACCAACTCAGACGGATGTAAACAAAATACTGAAAATCATTTCCGGATGCAAGACAAATGAGTGCCACAAAACAGTAGTGCAGATACAGAATCATCCTGAGAATACCAGAAGTATTACTTCATGCTGTAGTATATTAGGCATCTAAGCAAAATAGGACCCTACTTAAGAATTATACAACACAGAACATGCATAAGACGACATGAGAAAACAGATTAAAGTCCTCCCCTCTTTCCCCAAATAGCTACTTTGGATCCTTCAGAGAGAAGGCACTTCAAAAAGAAAGGAAATGTAGACTTTTCCAGGGTGAGGCACAGCAGCTTTTAGAGTCTATTGTGCAATCACTGCTTTTCCCCTCTCACAACACAGAACTAAATTAAAACTAAAGTTTAAATTACCTTTCTATGATACATGCATCTCACACCACACCACTCAAAACCAGCATCAGTATTGACAGCCATATTATTTATCTGATCCACAGTAATGTCTTTAACAAGAAATTCACAAAAATAACATAGGAAGTTCTCCACCTTCAAAATTAGAGAGCAAGTTAAAACAATTTTGTGCTGAATACACTCTCCTCACTCCAGCTACTGGAAGCAAAATCTCTAGAAATGTAAAAGCTTAGATCCAACGTTCACTTTTACACATGATCAAATTCTAGATTCATAAAAGCAGCACTAATTTAACATTTGGCAAAATTCTGGCTTGCAGCTTATTTTTATTTATCAGATGTATCGGATAACAACTGCCTGGTCCCGTCACTTTATGCAGAATGAGACTGTTCAGCCATGTGATATAAAGTAAACATATCGATATTAGATAAAATATGTTCGTGTATCAAGAGCATATTGTTGTTCATATTAGCACTCCAGATAAAAGGTATCTTAACCAATATGTATTTTAAAGGCTTCTCTTAATATGATCTTCCTTTCTTAAAAAAAAAAACCAAATAATTTTGCTTGCTATTTACCTTTTCCCTTCCTTGATTTAAAAGTCATGACTAACTAAAGGTAGATCAAAAGAAGTACATGCACAAAAATTAGTATGTTTCTTTGAACAGCTCTACTTGCCATATGTTGAGACAACCTAGGAAAACACCAAGAAAACTCAAACAGTAATTCAAAAACCTCAGTATAGTTCTACTGAACATGGTCTTCAGCAGGCAAATTTCTTACCTCCAAATATCACTTCCTTTAGAAAACATGGAGGACTTGATAACTTCTGGAGCCATCCACGCATAAGTCCCTGCTGCACTCATTTTGGTTGTTCTGTGCCACTCTCTAGCCAGACCAAAGTCTGTAATCTTCAGAGTTTTATTACAAATGTCATCATGTTCCATCTTCTCTAGCAACAAAACTGCAAAAGATTGAGTTTGTAAATTAATGCAATGAGAAATCAAATCAAAATATCCAGTCCTATTATTAATTTCACCGACAACTTGTACTGCACAGATAATTGTAAACTTGAAATTTTGTGGAATTATTATTGCAATATTTATAAATATCAAGAAGGTTTTTGATAATACTAAGCTGTTCTAAGCTAAACCAAAACAAAACAAAAACACCCAAGAAATACCTACAGTGTCATGATTTCTTTACGCAACTGTGTGAATAGATATTAAACTAGAACAAGAAATCCACCATAAAGAGATGTAAAGCACCAAAGTTTAAGAGACCAGAATCTGAACATCCCCCACATGATGACACACTGTGTAAAAAAGGTATTCACTTTGAAACTAACTTCTGAAGTAGTATCAGTTGTAGTAAAATGAAAACAAATCTTAAGAATTCTTATAAAAGACTGAGAAAACAAAATGGGATATGTTATGTCACTGTATAAAATCCATCCTTAATACTGCACCCAATCCTGGCTCCTACTCATCTCAAAAAGTATAAAAGAAGTGAGAGGCATGGAAAAGGACACAACCAGCGTGCTTGAAACAACACATCCACAGCTACAAAGAATGGTTAATAGACAAGGAGTCTTCCCCCAGCAAAAGAAACACCTGAGAACAGAATCTATAACCACATATGAAATGAAGAAAGCTATAGGTTACAATTGTTCACTGCTTCTCAACACAAGAAATGGACATCATTGAGCAAAATTAGCAGATAAGAATCAAACACGTGGCAGTCATTCACACAACACACAAGTAGGTGAACTTTGGAATTCTTGGCGTAGTATATGCATACTATTATTTCACATAGGTTTAAAAAGCACCTACACAAAGACTGCTTTATGAAGACAACTTCATAAAAAGCATTTATACAAAAAAATTGTGTTTAAGTTCAAGAAATCTCTGGGCCACAAATCAGTACAAGTTGGGAGACTATATACCAGGGGAGCTAGCTTGCCTTGGGGAGTCCTCAACTGCACACAGGACACTGGACTAGGATCAAATCCACGTTACGTTATATCCACAGCAACTTCACAGATGTTAAAGAGTAAATTATTTCTTATTTTGTTGTTGCATCCTACAATGTGTATCCAGTGTCTGACTTGCTTGTAACACAATACTATCGGCAGAGTTGCTATACACCTTCACAATAGGGTGTTAAAAGAAAAGAGAACTGGGTTACTCTGTTAGAGCTCGCAAGGAGAAAGACAACAGATGCTAAAGGATCTTCATTAACAGACCATAATTTTAATTCCATATTCAGTTCCTCTGTCACTGTCTGTAGTATTAACTGTTAGCTTTAACTTTGTTAAAATGATGTCCTCAAACAAAGATCAAAGGTTAAATTACAAAGAAGAAGAATCATAAGTGCATGTGTTTTCCAGCCATATGTACAGCAAAACACAATGCAAAGAATCCATTAATAAAACAGCAGATGAATAATTACCATCCCTTACAGAGGAAAAAATGATGACCCTGCATTTACAGTTGCAAGAAATCATTTTTACTGGTACAGATTAATTACACTTTTACAAATACTTCAAAAATGACATCAAATCCAGATGAAAAAAAGAGCCCACATTCCATTTTCAATAAGCTTCTTAACACAAAGTAGAAAAAATGAAGGCTAAAGTGGTACAGACAAACCAAGATCTTACAAGTCAGCACCACAAGAACAAGTTAAATTCATGCAAGAGTTTTTATACTTTTATACTTGAATCAAAGACCTATTGTTTACTATTCCATTTCAAACATGTTCAACAGAATTCCTGACATTCCTTGTCAGTCAGTGTGACCGAAACCAAAAACAGTCAGTCTTGCAAAAGGTAATAACTGGCATGTGACCAAGTTTCATCCTACAAAGGGACAACGTTTCTTAGCAGTTCAAACTTCCCTTTCCGGCCAGTAGCCAGGAAAACAGCAATAGTATACACAGATTACTTAGCAGCTAGGTAGTAAAAATGCTCAGCATAGCTAAGTAGTGCTCCTTAAGTGCTTCCCTTACAGTAGCCTAGCAACCTTTACTATAGCATCCTTCTGCCACTTCCATAACTTCCCAGCTGGCTGCTAACCTGTGAGAAGTCATTTCACATTCTCATGCTTACCCTATTCACTCAGTCCCCACTTGTTTCTTTTTCAAATCCTTCTAATTATCTTTTCAGGCTCTGATACACCTGCAATGTTAAGTTGAGTAAGAGCCAGTTTAGTACTTTTTTTACTTCAGGCAAGCACAGCCCCAAATCCTTAAAAGTACAAAACCTATTTGAAAAAAAATTCATACCTACCAAAAAAATTAACTAGATTAGGAACATGAACGTGCAGGAAAATCCACCTCGTATATTTTTACATAAGCAAAATCAGCAACTATGACTGTTTCTGAATGATTCAAAATCTAAGAAGAGGAGACTAAGTTGGATGTACGACTACTTTGCATCAAGCTAACATAAAACTTTACCTTGGACTGTTATCCAAACATGGCACGTACTACAGACAGAAATAAACACTTGACAATATTTTAAGGCTGCACAGGATTCCTACTGGCAACACCACTTGCAACTCAAGTCTGAGTTCAGCACACCTGCCTTTGTGACCCTACCTTTCTGCAAGGAGATCAAAAGGAAAGTAAATTTATTACCATCATGGCAGCAGAGGTTAGGGTGCCATATAGAAGGCACTGCTTGAATGTAAGAGATGGTGCATGCCCAGAACCATTTACAGCTGGGAAACAAAGAGATGTACTTGCATGTTATTTTCAATAACTCCATGAAATATACAACAAGTTGAAGATAAAAGCCAAAAAATACAGTAAAGTCAGAAAAAAAAAAAATACCCATACAAATACTATGCAGTAAAGTGGTATTGAAATTGGTAGATATGATATTGTGTGTATCCTAAAAATGCAAGACATTTTTGGCAGTACAGCAATAGTACATGAGAATTCTAACGGCATCCATAACAAAGATAGTGCTAGTTAACCATATAGCTGAAAAGAAGTCTTCCACTATTCAGCTGTTCAATGTAACTAAAAAGAACTTGGAAAGCATTAGTCACCCTAACTCACTGAGCAAGTTAATACTGAATATTCATATAATTTTATTCATAGTATTCATATATTAATAATATTTTATTCATAATATTCACATTATTTCATATAATTATGAAATAATTGCAGTTGGAACAGACCTCAAGACCTCAGGCCCCCCACTCAAGAGTAGGTAGGGTTAGTGTTGTAAAAGATGTAGCTCTATTAACAAACTTTTTTTATGAATCTGTCAAGTTATGGCACTGTGACTGAAAAAAAGTAAACAATATCTATATTCAAAATAACTGAAATAGTCACTCAACTACACATATTAATTCAACTTGAATGTCATCTTAGAATAGATTTTTGAAGAAAATTAAGGACATCAAGGCATAGAAAGAACAGCAAAATCTTGGCAGAGTTATGTTACAAGTAGCTCACGTCACAATAATACCATTTTGTCCTGATAGATCATTTCTTAGGAAGTGATAAGGTAGCAGATGAGCAGATGTAAGCACCTTTTAGGACAGAATAAGGATTAATCAAAGCATTTCGTACAGGAGTTGTATAAAGGAAAATCATAGGAGACAAATTATCAGGATAAAGAGGAATCATCACTGTTGTCTACCAGGAGGTAAATCTGTTTCACTTGCTAGTTTAGAGTAAAAATACAAGGTGCATTTCAAGAACTGATAGCATGGTCAGATGATCCTGCCCACTCTGAGGAAGACCAGATGATCATAATAGAAAATATGCAAAGTTGGAAGGGATCAATCATAAAATCCACAGCTATAAAGCACAGGTGAAGCAAGAAGAAAAGGCTGGCTATTCCGTCTGACGGACTGAAAACCGAAACAGCAGCTACTCGTAGTTGCACAAGTAACTCATGCAATTCTACAAGGCCTTTAAAAGAGGCTTATTTTAGTAGAAATAAGGAAGTATCAATAGAATTGTACAAAGCATAAGACCTCATACAAAATACTGGATTAGTAGAACCACATGCATTTGTTCAACAACAGGAACTTAAACTGAAGCAGAAACAGAAGTAGAATGGGTAGGTCCTCTAATGTCTTTGAATGTATTTAAAGTCAGAAGAGCTTGTCCTTTTGTTAGGCTAAATAAAGGTTCAGAGAAGTTACGAGAACAGTTTTTCACCAAGAAAATACTCTCCTATGTGCCCTGGCTGATCCACCTTACAGGCATCCTCTTCATTACACTCAGTTCAATACCTGCAGCTACCAGCGTGGGAAGTCATATTAGATTCCAAGATATTGCCCCTTTTCTCCCATCCCCTTTTGGCCTTCCTCTGCAGTATAAAGTTTACTCCTCAGAAATGCACAAGATCCAACATATCATCGAATCATAGAATGGTAGGGGTTGGAAGTGACCTCTGGAGACCATCGAGTCCAAACCCTCTGCCAGCACAGGAACACCCCGGGCAGGTCACATAGGAACAGATCCAGGCGTGTCTTGAAAGTCTCTAGAGAAGGAGACTCCACAGCCTCTCTGGGCAGCCTGTTCCAGTGCTCTGTCACTCTCACAGTGAAGAAGTTTTTCCTCATGATGAGGTGGAACTTCCTGTGTTTCACCTTGCTACTGTTACCTCTTGTCCTATCACAGGGCACAACGGAAAAGAGACTGGCCCCTTCTACTTGACACCCACCCTTCAGATATTTGTAAACATAAATAAGATCCCCTCTCAGTCTTCTCAGCCTTTCCTCATAAGAGAGATGTTCCAGTCCCTTAATCACCTTTGTAGCTCTCCGTTGGACTCTCTCTAGTATTTCCCTGTCCCTCTTGAAATGGGGAGCCCAGAACTGAACACAATACTCCAGATGTGGTCTCTCTAGTGCAGAGTAGAGGGGGAAGAGAACCTCCCTCGACCTGCTGGCCATGCTCTTCTTTATGCACCCCAGGACACCATTATCCTTCCTGGCCACAAGGTCACGTTGCTGTTCCATGGAGAACTTACTGTCTACCAGGATGCCCAGGTCTCTCTCCATGGAGCTGCTTTCCAGTGGGTCTACCCCTAACCTGTGCCAGTACACAGTGTTGTTCCTCCCCAGGTGTAGGGCTCTACAGTTACCCTTGTTGAACTTCTTTAGGTTTGCTTTTGCCCAGCTTTCCAGTCTATCCAGATCTCACTGGATGGCAGCACATATAATCCTGTCAAACCTAATGGTACTTGAATTCGTAATGCCGTTTAGTCTTTCCAGCTCTCTGTGTTATCATAGTTACAGCCAGAGTCTTTTTACACTAACTTTATGGTACACTGCAAGTATTTTATTGTGTAACAGTATGCAGATAAGATGTTCAGCACACTTTTCAAAACTAAAATTTATCATATAATTGCCAAAGACTGCAATGGAACTGGACCTGCTGAGCCAGCTGGTACTTCCCAAGTCCATGTTTCTCTAATTAGAACAGAGACAGCACTATCTCTCTGCTGAACCACTACTGTTCCCATACAAGCTCTTCTTAGTTAAGAAGGGTACAGAATTTGGGCTTGAAAAGAAGGCAGAAGTCCCAGTAAACTCCCATCCAAATGCTCCCAGTCCCCTCTCCCTTTTCTTGTGTCATTCCCTTTCCACCACTCCATCTCCAAACTCTTCCCCCTAGCAGTAACACTTACTTTGAGCTTATGAGAGCAAAAAGTGAGAGATCAACTACAGCAGTTCAGGTTAGAGACATTTACAATGGCAGCCCAGGTCTGGGCAGAAGCTGCCTTCTCTGCTACATTATTTTTTCCTGTGACCTTGGGTTGAAATTTTATTGAGGAAAGGAAAATAATCAAGTGAGAGCTTGGATATGAATCAATAGGCTGTAACCAGTCAAGAAATAACAGAAAAGAGCACATTCAGACAAATCAGATTTGTGGGGTGCATGCCTGCTCTACCAAATTCAGACAGGTCCCAAACTACACCCCCAGTGCTACCTTCAGGAGTAAGCTGAAAGTCTACAGAGGAACTGAAAGTGATAATTTAATAAATAAAAGGCTCACATTCTTGCTGCAGCTTCTCTCATTTTCATTTCTTAAAATTCAACTAGCTTAAGAAGCAGTATTTACAGCAAGCCTGAGGGAAGCCTGGACAGACCCTTCTAAGTTGGCAGCACACTCAGGAAACCACACAGTGCTAAGCTCTTCAGTGCTACTCTTAATGCAAGTTATTTCCTACAGTCTTAGTTTTCTTTTTGTTACATATAGATATTTCTCCAACTGTCTCAAAATCTGCATTTAAAACATTTCATTTGAAAAGTTCTTGAAATCCAAAGCCTTTATGCAGTTAAAATCAGTTTTATTTCATAATGCATTCCAGCACTTTCAGGTAATCATTTTCAGTTACCAGACATGTAAACCAATCGAGTAAACAAGGTCTTGTAACAGAATCCAAGCCAAAGGATTGAACACCATTTTTGTAGTTTAGATGTACTGAATTCAAGCTATCTTTTAATGCTTAAATTTTAAAAAAATCCATCCTGAAATACTTGAGTCCTTTCTATCCCTCCTATCCTTTTTATAGGTTCTACTATACCCCCTTTATATTCTCTATTTTGTTACTACTAAAAAAAATAATTAAGCAACCTTTTTTTCCCAGGTTACTTATTTGCCACCACCTGCTTCTTGCTACCTTATCTACAGTTTGCTAAACAGCTGACTATCATGGGTTTTGCAAATATATGCTATTTAACAGCACAGCTATTTAAGTTATTATGATTACAGGTAAGACTCTATGTGCCCACTACATTTACCACTACTGATAAATTCATTAGAGACTACAAGAAAGAAGAGCTGTTATACAATATACTTCTATTTGCAAATAGATTGTCCAGACAATGCTGCTACTATCATCCGTGTGTGTCCTCCTGTCCATCCTGTGCCACGTGTGTCCCGCACTCAGTTCCCTCTCTAACAGTTTGCAAGTGAATCTGGTTCCCGTCAATTCATTAAATCAACATGTAACAAAACTAGCAGGGCAACATGGTGTCTTTACCTGGGAACTAAAGGGAAGAAAACAACCTTCTGAAATGTTGTGTATTCAGTTAATGAAACACAATTGAGACCTACCTGCATTATATGGAGCTGTTGTTTGGTTCCAACTGTAATTAGAAATCAAGATTTCAATGCTACTTACAGAAGTGATGCCCAGTTTTTAAACTGCAAATTAACTATGACAATGAAAACTAAGTTTTCAAACCACAAATTATCACAGTGAAAACATTAACTGATCAGGACACCTTCAAAACATATAGGCAGATGTATCATCTTATATAAAACACTGCTTCTTAAACCTTGCATTTTTTTCCAGTGGGTTCTCCAGATAATAACTCTTATCTTCATCTCTGTAGCCAGTATCTGTCAGATTGCAACTATCTCACTAGATTAAGTTTAGAGCTCACCATCAGCAAGGGAATTTCATCCTTTAAAGACTGCTTACATATGCAGGAGGCATTTCTCTGCTTTTTATTATAGGTATACTGTTCTCCTTTATTATCTACATCCCTTTACAGCAGGCATATAACCAATTCTTAATTTCACACTAAAATTAGAGCAACTCAACAACACTATGTTCTTAAACGCATTTGTCTAAAAACATCTATCTTAAAACAATAACAAAAAAAACCAACCCCCCCCCCCAAAAAAAAGCCAAACAACAAAACCCAGCCACGATGAGAAAGATTCTACCTCACAAGAGACAACGTATATTAAAAAAAAAAAAATAATCCTGAACAAAGTGTTCCCAATTGGAAAGCCAAAACAAGACAAGACTTGACACAAAAAGTCCTTGACAGCATGAATTGACAAATGCACACCAACCCTGTAAAACGAACACATCCCATAGTGGGGCATGTGCCACAAGAAAACCACCAAAGCATGAAAATGACAGGGAGTCACCTGGCTGGAGGAAACAAAAGAAGAGCGAGAAAGAGGGATGAGAGATTTCAACAGTTTCAACACACCCTGCATCTCCATTTTTTGCTTCCCCTTCACTTCTTTAATAACCATTATTAAAACAACTTTGGGCAAATGGAAACATGAGAGAAAGAAGCAGTTTTAACAAGTTATTGGCACAGGCTTCAGATGCTGCGAGTTACTTTATTGCCTGACATTTGTGCTTCACTTGCTGTTCAAATAGTTCTGTAATGCAAAACAGAAATTTCTATTGTGCCATAAAAGGAAGTACCAGAGGTAACATGCATTTATAATGAGACATTTAAATAATCATCATTTAAGCAGTAAATTCTGAAAATGCAGGATTTGGATATTGCATCAGCAAAAAAATCAAAAGCAGACTGTACACTGAATGTTCTCAAGTTCTCTGTTTAATAAAATATTAAGCTTAGTTCTCTTATTTAAATACTACATATAAGAAAAGTTACCTCCTTACAGCAATTCCTCCATGATTTTACAATTAAATGGAAGCCAGTTAACACAAACTCAGCTTTAAAACTCAATACACTCAGTTATGCAGCACCTACTCTAAGGAACTTACATACTTATCTGAAATAGCAACTGATTTATTTTAAACTTTTTTTTTTTTCTTTGCTTGTTATTAGTTTTTAAAAAGCAGCTATGTAATAAAAACAGTGACAATACAGGTAGATTAGAAAAATATGCTAGAGAACAAACAGTAATAATAGTTAGGTGGTAAATCAGTCATTCCTAACCAAAATATTCTTAAAGTTTCAAGCTCTATAGAACAAAGTGGCTGTGTATCTATCCCTTAAAGAACACAATCTTTGTTAAGAAATAGTGATTATTTTAAGGATCATCATCCTATTTCTTAAAAAACAAACAAAAAACCAACCAAGCAAAACACAAAGCAAACTAAAGCTATTGCATTTAAACTGCAAAAGGAGTCTTAGCCAATATGTAATGCATCTAGTACAGTTTCCTCCAACAGAAGCTTTCAGGAGACATATTAATCATATCCCTTAACCCAAATTTAAGACGTGGCCGTTCCCTTCAGAAAAAAATAAATTAATATGCAACAGACAGAATTCACCAGGGCAATGAAGGTGGGGTTCATAATCTCAAAAATGGCATCTAAGGAGCAAGAGCTGACAGAGGTTACCTTCCTTCAATACTAACAAGTTAGCATATCTATCATAAGTCAAATAACTTTTTTTCAAGATTTAATTTTGGATTTATATAGTTGTGGGGGGTTTTTTTTGAAGTAAATAGAACGTGCCTTGATGCAATTTGATATTTCAAGCAAATCAGAAGAATACACAGCTTCTGAATACACTCAAGTATTGACATAATGGGCACAGTTTTCCTGATCGTAACACATTACACTCAGCAATTATGTACTTCCTTGTTGCTTTACTTTTCGTGAGCTATAACAAGGTATATTTGAAGTGTTGGAATCAGAATATTTAATGCACAAAAATGTCACTTCAAAATTCAAAAAAAGTTTAGAAAAGTTTAACATAAATACATAGATACATACTTAAAAAATTAAAAACACATTCTACCTTTAAAGGTGACTTACTAAGCGAAGTATAAGGGCATAGGCTGATGCCACAACTAGAGCCATAAGAGCTTGCTGTCTCTAAAATACTTATTTTAACCTCCTCTCCAATTAGAGTCCCCCACCGTTCTTTTTTCCCCCCCTACACACAAAGTCTAGCAACTGGGTAGTCTTGGGAGACTCAAACAGCTCAGCAGAAAATTAAGCCTGCAAATAAAACAGCGTGAAGTAGTTTTCTGCTGGATGCCTCAGCTGATTTAACCTACTGACCATGCAGGAAGAGATGAGTAGATTGTGCTGACACTTGGGAAGGGGAAGTACCTGAGCCTGAGAATGGGAAGCATCCTCACACAGCTTGCTGCTAGATGAAGCCACATATCACCTGCTGTGGTGAGAAGTCAAGCAACATTTCAGAATACTAAGCTAACCCTTTTACATGTAGTTTTAGTCAGAGATTTAAAGATAGAATCCAACTCTGCCACTATATTTTTACATTATAGAATCATCTTTGATGAAATTTACTATTGAAAAGAACCTGCTGAATAAAAGGAAGACAAAAAAAAAAAAATTCTCTACCGCTTTGAAGGTGACTACTACTATGAATTCAAACAAACTCTGGTTGTAGATGCTTAGTCAAGTTTATTCATTGAGTTCCTGAGGAACCTCATCAGTTAACATGAAATCCCTTTAATATAATTTCTATTAGGCATTTTAATAGGTTATCCTCCATAAAAAATTCTAGTTTAGGTTATCAGTTTCTTTTGTACAGAATATTTGAAAGAGTTTTACTACTTCAAAACAATTTTTGCTGAACAATCTGTTTCTAAATAAAACAGGAAAAAAAACCCCACAAACAAACCAAACAAACCAACCCCAGAGGAAATTTAAGCCCACTTTTTTTTTTTTTTTTGTAATAAAAAAGGACAAAAAAAAATTCTGTGGGGTAGCTGGATATCTGCATTCTATCCTTGTAGTTTCTTCAGTAGCTGAGGTAGAGCCCCTCGGGACTGCACATTTCCAAGAACTCTTCTTTAATAGTAAAGGCAAAGCACTTACTTTGAAATGAGAACTCTGCAAACTTGGCAGCACTTGGTCTCTCTTGGGAGGAGAAAATGGGGAAGGGAAAACCTGCTCTTTTGACTCAATAACTAGCACAACATCAGTAATGAGTTAAAAAGTACTATTTTTGTCCTTTTTTACATAACACATGAGGAAATAAACACAGTTAGTTTCAGGAAGAACAGGGGCATCTATGCCTGACAGAAAAGTCACAAAACTACTCAAATATTTAGAACTAAAATATAACCAGTTCCAAGGGTTAATCTGTCCCCTAGTGAACTACAGTAATGAAGCAGTTACTCCTGCATTAAGGAGGGCTGACTTATCAGCTCTAAGTTAATAGCACACCTGCCAAAACACAGATTTTAGTCACTGTGAAGAGAACAAAGCATGATTATATAGCCAACACTGGCATGTCTGGGACTGATTTAACTGAAGCTATGACCCCACACACAAAAAAAAGGTTAAACTTGGCAGGAAGCTCCAAGAAGGAAGAATACTTCTGTGGTGACATTATCCAAATACATAACTTTTCCATCTTACCATACATAACCTATGCCTTTAAGATGCAGTAAGCGGGTCAAAATTTAAACACCTCCTTACTTTCAGTAACTGACCTGAGGTAAGCTCTCTGTAATATAGTCAAGCAAGGTAAATATGGTGAAATTAGTTTTAAACTGTCAGTCCAGGAATGTGCATTTATGACACCAGTTGTTATTTTGATCCTGCTACCATATAAACAGTCAAGTCACTTGGTATTTAATATATCTTATCTATTTTTATCTACATATAAAAATCTATATTTTTGATTTCAGTGCCATAACTTTGCCAACAAAAAAATACCACCCAAAGCTCAAAAGTAATAATAAAAAAAAACCCTGCACTTTTTAGAAGTATTATTACTGAAGGTCATTGAGATGAATTTCAATGCTTTACATTTTAAGAAATCATCAGAAATAAAATTCAAGGACAGAAATCACCCATGTTGCAAACACTCCTTGCAAATGTTCATTGTACAAGGCCATCGTATTTCAGAACTTGAAACACTGAAGCGTATTTAGAAGAATGTTTATACTTAGTGATAAGAAAACTCACAGATTGTGAACAAAAAGCCATTCTCTTCTAAGGTCAAAAAAACGCCACAAAACAGCATTCAACATCTAAATACAGTTCGATGATGTGTTACTTCTCTATTTTTTTTCTGAGGTTGTAGAACATAACTTTTTAATGGAACTTTTAATATATGGTAAGCATATCCAAAGGCAAGAACTGTGCCTCCAGACCAGTTGAGGTGGGGTGGTAAAATAAATCTGTAACTGAAAACTCAGTTATATCTCAATTTTTTATAATGCTAGACTAACACTATGAAATCCATTCAGCTTTCTGTTTAAGTACAATACCTCATTTCACCAGTGTCATGTCAGCAGTTAAACATATTCCTCACAGTTTAGGGGAATGAAAAAAAAAATGCGTAAGTATTTTAACAGCTAGTGGGAGGTGTTTAGCTGCCTGTTTTTCCACTGACTTCTATGAAAATGGGTTGCTCATTCAGTGTAATTTTCAGAGGCAGGTAGGTATGTGACCATATCCTTAGGGAACTACCTTTAAAAAACACCCCAAAAACCAAGCCAAGTAATGCTTGAAGTCTTTAATATGCAAATAATACAAATACTCTAATCCCAAGTCCTACACTTTAATTTATAATGCTACCCCAAACCAGGATTCTTTTTTAGAGAAGACAGTAAGTGTGATACACGGACTAGAGCATGACTCTCCATGTTGGGCATAAAGAGGTCATCAGAAACCTTGGTGCAGGTGAGCCTCCTGCTGAAACCGGCTAGGAAAGAGTCCAACACAGAGCAGGAAAAAAACACTTCCAACAGCTGTAAACCAGATCACTCGGTGTCTCACAATGAGAGAGAGAACAAAGACAGGGAGAGGAGAAATACATGAAGAACCAAGTAACATCCAGAAAAAAAGATCAAAGTAACATTATTCTTAAATTAATAATCCTACCTGTTAAAGATGCAAAGAGTCTCACCAGTAAATAAGGAACAACTCTACACTTGTCAGATGGACATGGGGAAACATTAAAATGAATATATTAAAAATGAGTTATAAATAGGGGTATTAAAAGTTCAAGCATTTTATATTATTTATATTACATTTAGCTAATGTTTCAGCCTAGAATCTTGTTTTCAGCATTGACTATACGTAAATATAATTGCGACTTGTCAACTTTGAGGGAATTTGTTCTAAACTAATGAGCATTTTTTGCCAGCTGTTCATGTCCAAACTTGAGATACAGAAAACCATCAAATTATAGCAACTTTAGAAGACAGCAGATCGAGGTGAAATAAATGGCTATTGCAGCTAAGTCTTAATCTACAATTAAAATAACTGCTAGATGTTGCTCTTCCTCTGGGAGCTTACAGACTGCACAAATATTGTACTACAGAGCAGTAGTTCATAACATTTCATTTGACCAATGTTGTATTCAAATCATTAAGTTCAGGAATATTCATTTTAAATGCTGAAACACATCCTTCTACAACATTTCAGCACTAGTTATTTTTACTGCATATTGAGACAAATGCAGCAGTTACTCAAAATTGTTCTTTCTTGAAGTCCAGCACCTTTCTGAACACAGAATATGCAACATATTAATATGCAGCAAGTAAATATTTCAAGTAAATAAAAAACAGGCATAATACAAAACACTTCCTCTGATGAACTAGAAAAAGATACACTATAGCTTTAGGCTGCTAAGCGTTTGCTACTCCCACAAAAACCAAATGGCCTTCAGGGTCTATAAAAAATAAATTGCCTATCTTCACAGTCTGAGTAGACATCAAATAATGAAACAAATTACTGGGAGCAACGTTTTATGAAACAAAGTAGAACAATTTCATGTGATGTAGCTGTATTCAAACAAAAAAATTAGAATTGAATGGCATGCTAACTTTTAATAGACCATAACCTCCCAATGAGAAGCTGTGTCCTAAATTGACAAAATTCTGTAATCCTACCAGAGTTTGCCTAAGAGTGGTTTGATTTTACTTTTCTGGTGGGGCTTTTTTATGAATACCAAGTGAACAAGGTTATTAAAAGTAGAGCTCCTTCCTGCTACACACTTCCAGATGCTTCAGGATGCTTCAGGAGGTTCTTATGTTGTAATGCAACAGCATTATCTTTATTAGCAAAGGACAGGGCAGGGCTACTGCCAGTCACAGAGATGGGACAGGAAGCTGGCGTACCTGGAACGGTTTCTAGCATTATGCAATTTATGCAATTAAGAACAGTGCAGACCATTTAAGTATCATGACTTCCTATATGAACACAGTGTGGAAAACTACAGCATAAGAATTTTTGAACTGCTAAATAACTTCTGGCCCCGCTATTTTATTTGGCTGACTAGCCAAAGCAATACAATGTTCTCAGATATATGGTTCCTATAGCTTCATTAAATTCAGTTGCCTTACGGAAGAGGAACTTCAGTTAGTTCTGTCAGAAGAAAAAATAAAGTAGTGTTTGTTCCTCTCCAGACCTCAGAGAGGCCAACCAGTGGAAGCTTAGCAGCTAGCCAGGCAATACAAGCAGTTTCAAATCAATTACAGCATATGCAGCCTGCTATAGGAGGTGGCAGGAGTCACCCAGTACTGGAAGTGGGCACCTCTGGGACTGACAGGCTTTGCCCTGCAGGGACACTGCAGATATTAAAGGGAACACGAGAGCAAAACTTGCATGGAAGAAAGCATCACGAGGGGGAGAGGGAGATACAGAAGACATACCCACAGGAAAATCTGGTGGTTTTGTTAGTTTTATTACAATACAACAGGTGAGCAGTAATTGGCACAAATACCAATGACAGAAACAACTTCAAGTTTCACTGTCATTAAAGGACATCTTGGAACTTTATTTCCAGAGAAAGTTAAGTTGAAGCTCAAATCTGTTCAAAAGCCATCTCTGTCCTTCCTCAAAGCTACCAAAGACATTTGTAATTTTCTTGGTGACTGTACACTAGAAGATCCTGAATTTCAAATATTTAGTAACATACAAGTAATCCTTACAGCTCTACTTGTGATGTGATCAAGGGTTCCCTCTTCAAAACAGAGTCAAGAGACAAAGTATGCATCTAAGTGATTTCAGAATAAATAAAATCAGTTGAGAAGATGGCAGATAGGTTTAATTCGAACTTCTTTCTTTTCCTCTCCCTGAACTGCTAGGTGGAGAAGTTAGAGGGAAAGTACTTTTTATGCGTTCTTGAAAACATCTCCATATTATTTTAAAGGTGTTTAGTAGCATAACTTGAGTAATTCTGCTGCAAATAACCTGTAAAAGCAAAGAACCAGAAATAATTTGTTCTTGTTTTTTCTCAAACTCCAGTACACTCTCCCTCATCAAAATCAACCAACAGTTTTGTCAAACTACTCACACTTCCTTTTGGGGCTCTAAAACCAAATTATTTCTATTTTCTGACAGCTTTTCCTGAGACTGCTTTGAAGAATATCACACTGAAGTGGATTGTTCAATTGCAGTTTCACTATTCACTTGTATGTCTGATCCTTCAGATTTCAAGTATTGCTCTCATTACAATTGTCATGTCCATGGCCTTATTTGACAACCTCTGGAACACAAACTGTCCTTGACAATTTCAGAAAGTAATATAAAATCAACACACTTCAAAGTGCTGAGGGCTGCAAAGGAACCCGGGATGTTGGAGGAGCTGGTGAAAGCCATAGCAAAGCAAACCCTACTCACATAATCATCTACAACAAATGAGTACAGAGTACTTCACACTACATTAGTAGACATAATCAGCACAGAATCAACTTTGTGCTTTACCTTGTGTTCATGGCTGGGTCTATGCCGTAAGCAAGATGTTCCGAACTATTTGTAACATTTCCTACAAGTACACAAAGCTGCTGCACTAGAGATAAAATGCCCTTTTTTTTTATTATTATTTAAGGCAGAACTACTGCAGAGTCTGAAACAAACCCAGAAACACAAACCTCTGCTTTCTCTACATTAGATTTCAGAAAGTAGAATTATTGCATACTTTATCTGAACATACTAGTAGCTTTCTTCAGAATCCTAAAAAGAGTCTGGAAAGGCTGCACTGAGTCCCTACACAGCCACAGGTCCCATAACTAATGCGGTGCCCTGCCCAGAAGAAAGCAATATCCATCCCCACACAAAGAAGCTGCCCTTTGAAAAAGTCACCAAAGCAACGGGGATGTGCTAAAAAATATACCTAGGTAACTATTAGTGTCCTGTCTTGTAGATTGAATTGTGTTTCTTTTCAGTAAAGCTTACATTTTTCATAACCAGCTGGCATGCTTGATCAAGACTAAGTTAAAATAGACATACAGTTAAGAATGTTCAAGTATTTTCACAATTTTTAAGATATCTGCTTTTCAGTTAAAGTATCACTTATTGCAGAATTTCTTGACTATTGATGATGGTTTGAATAACTTCAATTTTCAGACAATTTTTTTCTTCAGATTTTAAACAGGTAAAGCCAACCTCTTAATCCTTAATTGTATATTATCTCCCTAATCATAAAGTACATATAAGAACATAAAACCTGCTTATGAGGAAGTTATTCTCAAAATAGACCATGTTCTTTTCCAGAGAAAATGCTCACCATGTCACTTACAAAAGGTTTTACAAAGCACTACACTTTGTACATCAACGTCAGAGTCCATGGTTACTACATTTCATTTTATCACACCTATTTAAAGCTAGAATTGTTCTTCACACCTTTGGTTTGCCTATTTCTGAATAATCTTTAAATATTAAGCTTATTCTACACGGACTCCAGAACTGAAGAAACTCTGCCAACAAAACACAAGAGTTACCCCTTACTTCCTTGTTGACCCTTGCAACCAAGTCTGTTAGTTTTCCTTCCCAGTATAGAGAATATTTGCTTATCTAGTTACTTCCCTTTCCTTCCTTTGGGAGGAAATAAATAAATAAATAAATCTTTCCCCACCTCCCAAAAGGGGCCCAAGGAAGCTTGTGCACATAACCTAGATGGTCACTGCTGTTAATATGACCCTACCACTCCCATGGCTCTACTACTTGTGGCACTTTCTCTCCAGTCACGTCCATTTGGCATTAGTGAAACCGCACTAGATACGCTGTCATATAGATCCCAACTCCATAGAACTGCTTGGGAAGAAATAGCACCATTACTTTTGAGATGCTTGCTTTCACTACGGCCTGCCCACCACAAGCCCAGACTTATATCCTTTCTGGATCAAATATACTGGTGGAAGGGGTTCCCTTCCACCGTCTGAAAAAATTATTTCCTGCCTGTTTTGCTAAGGAGCATTCCTTATCACACATGGTAAGGACAAGTCATTTTTCCAATTTGTTGTATGAGGAAGAAAAATTAATTCATAAGGAAAACAATGAAGCTATGGAACATTCCTATAATACCCAGAGCTGCTTATCAGAGAGCACTGAAACACCATCATTAGCAGTGCACGGAAAGCAGTGATGAGCAGCGGAGGAATGGGTGCTGCCAGATCCCTCTCTGCAGCTATAGCTGCTGCTGACCTGTTACCATCCACACCAACTAAGTTGATCAGTCAACCCTGGCAGCTTTCTATTCGCACCGTGTAAGACTGGAAAAAAGACTATAATAAAAGAATGAAGTGAAATCTTCAATGAACAGATGAGTTAACACAACAGAGGACGCTGTCATGATTTGCAGCCATTTAAAATTCAAATTGTTGTACTTAATTACTATCATATATTGTACCCCTAGTACACCATTGTCGTCCAATGCTGTAACTTAGTTGGATGACCATGAGACATAATTCTATTCAGCATATTCTATACTGTCTTCAAATTTCACTAAGATTAAGAAAGACAGGTGAGAAAACTAAGTAGCTGAAGTTAAGCACATGAGCAACAGGAGTTAGTGATGAAAGCAGTAATCAGGCACATATGCAGAGGTTATAAATCAAAAGCTTATTTTTAAAATGCTCTGCCATTATCCACATATGCAGAGATAACAGGAATCAGCTCACAGCAGCACCCAGCTCAGCTAAACCACAGGGTTATGAATTCATTTCAGATATGGACTTTGCCACTGTCACCTTAGGAGGCTAGCATGCAGCAACCCACTTTGTCTAAGGAAAGACACTAAATACTAAAGGTCCAGCAGCATACTGAACACAGCAGCAAACAAGGAGGGCACAAGATGCCTACAGACAACTTGCTAGAAATTAAGGTGTTGACTATGACCCTAAAGGTATGTTCCAAGAGTTCATCGCCTTGCGCTACAAAGAGAACCACAAACGTAGCTGAGCTAGGTCCTTTCTTTGTCAAGCAAATAGTGAAAGTATTCTCAGGAACAGTCCCATGACTGAGCCTTGTCTTAACAACCCATGCATGATGACCTTCAAGACATGCTGCAAAGGCCTTTTAAACAAAGTGCTTCAAACTTGAATGAAGCTTTTTTATTTTTACTGGACTACTTAAGGACTCCTAACTGGAAAGAAAAAAAAGAGTACCGTATTGCTGCACATTTGGCATATTCTGAACAAAAAGGAGAGTCAAGGTGGCTCAAAACATTTATGGAAGCACACAGATTTCCACTTTTGTGTCACCAATTCTAAACACAACTATAAAAGTAAACCATAAACACCTCTACTGTAGTAAGCCAGCTTTCCAACACAACTGCCAATATCTTAGATGCTCTTGTATCAACAGAGCTCCCTTGCTCTTTCAGGTGCTTTTGTCCATGCCAACGGCTGAAAGCAAATCTGGCAACTGCACAAGAGTTTCCACTGGTACTAAGCTATGTCTGCTCTGTCTCAGTGTTCGCTAAGTGGGTGAATTTTAGCCATGCTAAACGCATATGGTGAAAAGCAGAAACGTAAGAGCTGTGCAACATATTCAGCAGTGCAACCAAAGAGATACCCTTATTAAACCGTTCCTTTACAAGGCACTTGGTATACTGTTAACTTTCAAAAGCTAGAACTACACAGCACACCAAAGCAAAAGAAGTCTCGTGGATTTGCAATCGTGGTTGCGCACAGGAGATCTGTGTTTAAGTGAGTTCCCATCCGAGACGACAGGATTTTACTCTGCGTGCCTTGCAGGTAAGCCCTCTTCTCCCTACCTTTCCACAAGCAGTCCGTAAACAGCTCACAGCAACGGCAACTAACCTGCCGCAAGCCCAAGTTCCTGGCTCAAGCCGCCTACGTTGCGACACCCATATCCCGGAGAAACAGGACTCCCGGACCGTGCCCGTCCAGGCCTGGCCGCCCGCTTCCTGAGCGAGCCTCCCGCCGACGGGCCTCCCCCGCGGCCACGGCCAGCGCCGCTGCAGCCTCAGGCGAGGGGGCGGCGCCGCGCTGCAGCCCGGCCGCGAGGAGGGCCGGGGGACCCCTTCGCTGTCGCTTCAACGCCGCAGCGGTCCGAAGGCCCCTCCCGACCTCGCGCCCCCCCTCCTCAGCCCGCCCCGGGTCGGGACTCACTGTTGCTCGACTTGAGGTCTCGATGCAGGATGGGGACGATGGCCTCGTCGTGCAGGTAGAGCATGCCACGGGCGATCTGCACCGCCCAGTTCACAAGGATGTGCGGGGGGATGCGGCGGCCGCCGCGGGCGGCTCCGGGGGCGGCAGCGGCTGCGGCCAGGGCCCGGTTGAGGGAGCCGCCGCGGGCGAGCTCCATGACAAGGCAGAGGTTGGGCTCCCGCAGGCAGACCCCGTGCAGGGCGATGATGTTGGGGTGC
>JAAGNO010019859.1:2466-14527 GCA_033439905.1 Ceryle rudis
TACATCGGCGAGGGACCAACCCTTTGCAGCACCCCAGTGCCAGACCCCTCTCCCCCATGCACCCGCCCCTGGAGCGGGGCTGCCTGGCTACCCCACTGCACTGCAGCTGGGAAGCCTCAAGGCTTTGCCAGGCTCAGGGACACCTCTTCCAAGGGGAGCAGGAGATCTGCTGAGAGAGAGTACCCCTGGCAAATGCCAGCCCCATCCAGGGGTGAGGAACCAGCGGCAGGACAGCCCTGGAGGTTTTATACTGGTGAGTGCCAAGCAGATCACATGTCCCCTAAAGAGACATTTCAAGCAGCACCTCCCTGGAGGGGGGAACATACAGTTAAAAATACAAACAACACAATAAAAAAATAAAACCAAATCCATGAGATTAAAAAACAAAACCCCAACCTAAAAGAACAAACCGAGACAGAGGCTCGGAGCATGTGGCCAGAGGGCTGAGCCTTCACCCACATCCCAGCAGGTCTCGGGCAGAAGGCATTTGCATGCAAGGCAGGTCCTAGTGCCACCAGAGTGTCAGAGGAGGACATGTACCCCCAAGGAGGACAGTCCACCAGCATGAGGAGGAAGCAGGGCTGGAAGACTCACCACATCCTACAGCCACGGGGATCTGCCTCTGCCGAAAGCCTGGCAGCAGTGCCCCTTGGCAACACGGGCTGCGGGCAGAGGGCAGGGAAAGCACCTCAGCACAGACAGCACCGAGAGGTGAGGCAGAAATTTGGCATTTTCACCACTGCCATCTCCTCTGCTCTGATTCTGGAGTGAGAGCAACTGCTCTCCAGCAGTGTCCCAAGCCAGAGTTGAAAAAGGGAGCTGATTAAATGTTCAACCAACCCCAAACCCCCACCCTCTTTCCATGCTCACAACCCCCACTGGCAGGACAGAAGACAGGAAAGCAAATTCCCCTTTCCAAGGATCTGACGTGGCCAGAGCTTCCTATATCAAGCTGATGAGCAGAAAATGCTGACCTCCAAGGTGATTGTGCTGGGGCACAGGGCATGGGGACTGGCAGCACAGCCCTGCTTCATTCAGCAAGAACAACTGCTCGGAAAAGGCCCCTGTTCTGCCCGCAGGACAGACGGGAGCAGCCGCCTTTCCCCAAGCAAAGGCATTGGGGACTGCGAGTGGTACTTGGAGCAGACCCAGATGATGGAAAACGTCCCTTCCACAGCCCAGCACTACCACATGGGGCGACAACAGATCCTTTCAAGACAGAGCTTCAGGCCTCCTGACAGTCCTCCCCCTATCCAGTTCACCCAGCTCAGTCTCTGGTGATGAAGGCCACGCACATAAATAAACCGACAATCTCCTCCTCCACTGCAACACACTCATGTGGCTGCTACTGACTCCGGCTGCTCTGGCTCGTCTTCGAAGTCTGAGACGTAGGACTCCATGCTCTGCTTGGCCAGCAGCTCTCTCCGGGCTTGAAGCCGCTCGCAGCGGGGACAGCGGGTGGATTTGAAGCAGGATTTGTGGTAGCAGGCTTTGCACTCTGCGGGGAGAGAATGGCTGAGAGATGCTCTGCACCACAGGGACAGATGCTCCAGGCTTGTCCGGGAGGACATTTCAAACCAAACCCATGGCAGAACAAGCCCCAGAAGCTGGGGTCCAGGACCGTTATGGAAGCAGCATGAAATCATGCTGCAGGATCCCTGCACCGGCTTGCAAGGCCTTTGGGAGCACAGGCAGTATGCTTCCTGCTCCACACAAGGTCCCTCCCTAAACTTTTCTGATTCTCCAAGGAAAGAGTGACTCTGGCCCAGGTTTTCTCTGTCCCTGTGCCTGACAGACCAAGGCTTGCATGTTGTCAGGAGCCATTTCAAACCAGTTCAGAGGTTGGTCCAAAACTGCAGGGCCAAGTTCGGCTTGGCCATTAGTACTGGGTATCATGGAGGATGACTCCTTAAGGGGGCCAGGGATTTCTTGGCAGGCAGGCAAGGTACAGGGCACAGAGACAAAGCCTTTCGGCTCTCCCTGCTCTACAAGGTCAGCTCCAGTCATCCAAGCGGGGCAGAGAAGCAGCATGCAGGCTGCAGCCTGTTCCATAACTACTGCAGAAGGGCAGCCAGGGCTCCCAGACACCCACTCACTCCAGTCACAACCTGACTTCCTGCTGCTTCTGGGGCAGGCAGCACACAGTGTGTCAGGAAGGGACCTACACACTCCACTGTGCCAGCAGCAATGGCCAAACACCATTATAGTGCTGATTTGCTGCTGTGGTAACGTGGTGCAGAGACATAGCCATGCGCAGAGGCCCTATGGTCTGGCTGGCTCTGTACCTCTCACCAGCACAAATGCCACTCAAACAAGAGGCAGACTTTGGTGGCCCCAGGGTCTGTCCCTCCCTGTTTCTCCTGACCATCTCACCTTCACATGTCCTGCACTTGTTGAGCTCAAAGGGGAAGATGATGTCGCCCTCATTCTGGCAGAACTCACAGATGAAGCCTTTGGCTTGGCACAGCTGGAAAGAGAAAAGGTGAGGAAAAAGCAGCTAAATGCTTCTCATCTCCCTGGCAAGCAGAGCAGGAGATAAAGCAGAGCAGGAACAGAGGACACAGTGCCCTGCTCTAACCATGTGGGACAGCCTTTCTCCAGGATGGAGCACAGCAAGGCAGAATCAACACGTTTCAGGGGTGGGGGAAAGCCAAAATGGGGTAACAAATATCCCAGACGCGCTGGGGAGGAACTCTGTGGAACAGGCAGGAGCAATTAGCATCGAATCAGTCAATTTGATGGCTGCCCTGCACGTCAAAAGGCCTCCCCATTGGCTATGCTTGCAGCAAAGCCGGCTCCCCAGGGCGCACCCATGAGTGTGGAGCCGTGTGGGAGGCAGGCGAGGAGGCCTTACCATGCACTTCTCAACATGCAGGCTGCCAGCCTTCAGGAGCTCTGTCAGGCGAGGCACCAGGTCCCCTTTCTTTGTGGCACTGAGGTCGCTCAGTGAGTAGAGGTGCAAATCCTCTGTCAAGTGCCCAGGCACCGCATCAAAGGAGTCTAGGAGGCTGCAAGGACAGACAAACCAGACCTCAGAGCAAAGCAACTCCACTAAGCCCCCTCCCTCCACTGCTTCTGCTTTGTCTCCCCCTCCACTCCCCTCTCCCCGCACTGCTCACTGCACAGGCTGCACCAATCCCCAGGGCAAACTGCCACAGGACAGACCCAGGACAGCAAACCAGCTTCACCTCACAGCCCAGGACTCACTCTTTAGCTAGCCGGCATGTCTTAAACATGTTCTTCATGTGGAAAAGTTGGATTCTCAGCAGCTGGAGAGGAAGGAGGGACACAAGAATCAGTAAACAGAGCTCAGCCCTTAGCCAAGCAGGTCTGCCCCATGTCCTGCACTAGTTAAACAATCACTGCTCCTCAGAGGCTGCTCCCCTGCTACTGAAGTGTTTACAGCACGCAGGGCAAAGTGAACACAACCATCGTCTCGTGCTCCAGGAGATAAACTGAAGCCCAGCTAGACACCAGGCAGAAATTCCTTTTGAAATTCCTGTGTTATCAGACAAAGAACATGAGGTGAACAGAACCCCACAGTGCTGAGGTTCGAAGCCTAAAAAACGGAGATATCCACTTCTCCCCAGATTCCCTGCAATATGGTTTACAATTGGCAGCCACCCACCTCAGGCAAACCCTGCTCAGGAAGGTGTGGAAAGGATCATACCCACACTTGGTTGAGAGACTTCACTTTCCGGTACAGGGCAGGATTGATATCCTGCACGTTGAACAGTGGGTCACTCCAGATCTTGCTCAGCAGGTCTTTGGAGAAGTTGCTCACATAGTACTTGCTGAAGTCCCACTTGCGCAGGATGCGGCTGGGGATGACAATCTGGGCATTCTCGTGGCAGCACTGGCAGAAATACTTCCCCAGGTACTCACAGTAACGCAGCCGCTTGATGTAATCTGGCCAAACCCAGGCAGACAGGGAGGTCAGCTGAGGCACGGGCTCTGCCCAACTGCATACTGGACTCAGCATTTCCAACGAGCAAGGCAGTGTGCCTTGCTGGTACCTCCCATCCAGCCCCAGAGCACTCAGCACTGGGGTCTGCAAGCATCCCTGATGGCTGCACAAGCATTTGGGACCATACTCCAGTTTCATGTAGCCACATCTACCTCCACATTCAGAAAGATGTCTGGTCAAAGAGCGCTGCAGCTGTACCCATAGCAGAACCTGCTGTGAGCTTTAGGATCCCATCAAATGACTTTGTCTTAGAAGAGTCAACATCTGAAATGCCCTCTGAAGGACAGGCTGGCTGCTCTTTGTCTCCACCAGACCAAACACCTCCTGGAGAAGGGTGGTGCACACAAATGTGCAGGCAGAGCTGGCAAATGCAGTGTACCATCTTCCCAATGACTTGTGCTGGGCTCTGTCACTACCCACCCACTCTACATCTTCCCAATTGTTCATAGGTTCTTCCCCACTCTCTGGCTACAAGTCAGGATCCCAGCACTCACCAGGATCAGTCCGGATGCCACAGCCTGCACACCGGTAATTCTGTTTGGCTACGGCCACCTTCCTCCTGCCCAGAGATAGAAGACAACATGCATGAGTCCAGCTTTGATGGCACTTGGCACAGGTCTGGACAGCAGAGATGGCCACATTCTTTGCCACTTAAGTGTGGACAACAAATCCAAGGGGAAAAGCTCTGTTGTGCCTTGGTGCACACCAAAGGTACCAACCACAGGCACTGATTCCATCTCACAGCACCAGCTGTGATGACCACTGTGGATTTACCAGGCTCAGAGCAGAGAAGCCCTGGTGGGCAAGCAGGAAGGATAGGATAATCAGCCTTGGTGTTGATGGAAAAGGGTTGGAAAGAACAGGTCCCCAGAGAGCCCTCGGCTGTGTCGGTCCTTACGTTGGGGCTGGGTGAACATTGAAGATGATCTGTGGTCGCGGCGGGGCCCACTCCAGGTTTCCGCGCACCCGAATCCTCAGCTTGTAGATGTCAGCGTGTTCTCCATCATCAGGAGAGATTGGCAGAGAGTCAGGGATAGGCAGGAGCTGGGAGAGGCAGGCAAGAGGGTCAGATCCCTGCCTAGTACTGCAAAGGCAATGCGCGTGGCTGGCTTGCCAGAAACCTGCAGGGAAAATTGTCAGGCACCGAGTTGCTGCTCCCACTGAGTGGTGGCTGAAGAAGGGGTGTCTCCAGGGATCCAGGCACTCTGCTTCAGGAGGCTGTGGTGGCAGAGTGCTGCTCAGATGCAACCATCTCCAAAGCCCAGACAAAACCCCTCCTCCAGCTCCACAAAGGGATCACTGGAACCCGCAAAGCCCTTCAGCAGTGGGCTGAAGCCAGGGGTTCAGGGAAGATCAAATGCAATCAGTGACTGGGGACTCGCACCCCTACCTTCTGTGGGGCGTCGTGCTCAGGGACCAGCCACTCCAGTTCAGAGGCAGCCGGGAGCTGCATGCCCTCAAACTGCTTCAGCAAACCCATGGCCACGGCCTCTGCCGAGTTGGAGTTGAGGAAGGAGTGGGATCTAGACAGCAAAGGGAGTGGTTAGTCCCAGGTCTCACAGGTGTGCCCTCCTCACAACCCCTGATGCCAGTTCCAGCTCAAGCCAAGGATGCTCCAACTCTGGTACCTTATTTCTGCACCGTTACAGAGGCTTAAAATTGATGTATGTGATTGATTTCCATCTTTGCAGCTGCCCTCAAGCAAAGCTGTCTAATGGCACAACCACCGCTCAGAAAGGCAAGCAAAACATATCTTACCTAACCAAACCTGTGTCTGTTTGCAGGGGAAGCCACAAAGTGAGAGCCAGTATCTGTATGAGCCAGAAGGAACTGCTCTCCCAGTATGAACCTACCTAAGATGCTGCCACAGCCCCCACCTCTCCACCCCGGGGCAGTACTGGGAAAGGACTCTGCACTTCACATTTAAGTTGCTGCCGCCCTGCACCAAGAGTTTGTGAGCATCACTGGGTGCCAGCAGTTCCACTTCTGGGTCACAGCACAGCAGCGAGGGTGGGAGAGACAGCAGCAGCACCAAGCAGCCTGACAGGCTGTCCCAGCTGAGAGGGGGAAGGCAGGGGAGGCTCAGAGCCAGCAGGAAGCCAGCAGCCACTCCAAATGCTCCAGGTTGTGCCAGATCCTCTCCCCAGCCTCTCATCTGCTAGGAGGTATGGGCATCTCTCCTGACACCAGTCCATATCTACCTCATGTGAATATTCTGACCATCCCAGGTACAGCTCCACACATTTAAGATTAGAACCCAGTGCCCCACTGCTAAGGGAGGGAGGGAGGGAGGGAGGGTCCACTCCAGTACAAAACAGCAAGGGGAACTTGGTACCAACATGTCTCGCCACGAATTGAAGACGTACATGGACTCCGAGGAGAGAAAGGACCTTCTGCTGGAGTCTGGGTTCCTCTTGATGTCTGCATCTGAATCACAAAGAGACGAGATGGAGCAGATGGGGAGGGGCAGGGCAGGGTGATACACTCATTTCAAACCAAAGCTGCACAGTAAAATTCATCAAGCTGTTCAAAAGCACATGAACTACAGCATCAACTTCTACTAGTGGCAGGGAGCAGCAAGAAGAGGTGCAGTTTAACCAGTCCCCTGTCCAAGTTACAAGGGAAGGACATGGTGGGATGCTGGGAGAACAGTGAGCCTGAGGTTTGGGGTGACAAGTGGCCACTGGTACAGGTCACATACCAAGTCCTAGCAGTGACATAGCCTGAACCAGTACACACACAGGAGCTAGGAGAGCAGGACAGCAAGGTTAGCAAGAAAGTAGTAGCTCGCTATAAGCAGTATAGATGCTGCAAGGGATTAGCAATGGGGTGCAGAGCCCTCCTCTCTACTGGACCACAACCTGTAAGATCAGATGGTGGCCATGCCACAGCTTGTCAGTGACTGCACAGCCAGGGCTGGCAGCCTCAGCCCAGCACTCAAGAGACGCATCAGCATCCATGCAAAGAGAGAGTCAGAGGCCAAAGACCCATCTCCCAGGGAGGGAGGAGTCCAAGATAAGGTGCAGGACACTGGGGTCCTGCTCCCTCCACCCCTCCATCAGCTCCCCAACAGCCCTGAGCTGCCCCACATTCCTCTTTGGCGCCAGACTCAGGTACCAAGCAGTACCCAGCAGTACCTTCATCACTTATCTGTCTTTCACTCCAGAAGGTTAAACCCTGACATGGAATTCATCTCAATGGTGGAAGAACCCTGAGACAGCAGTACAAGGCAGGGAGAAACCCCACTTCATTGCACACAGCCCCCCAGAAAAGGGAAGGAGGGCAGCATGCAAGGGGAATGTACTACAGGTCAGGACAGATAAGAGGCCGATGCCACAAACCTTCAGCCCAGCAGGTCTCCTCTTTTGAATTCCTGGGGAGCTCTAGGAACAGGCTCTGCAGTGACCACCCCACCCCCAAACAGGCTTGCAGCTCTCCTGGAGCCAGTGGCCCAATGCTTGGCTAGAGGAAGCACAGTTCAGGGCCCCTGTTCCTCCACCCTAAGCAGGCTGGTTACACAGACACGAGGACTCTGGTGTACAGAGTTCACCTGGACCCAGCCAGGCCCCAACCGCACACCAAGGCCAAGGGAATCATGGCATGGCTGAGCAAAGAGTGCCACTCCTGAGCCATCAGCTCCTCTAGGAAGAGCAGGGCTGCCCTGGCAGCAAGGACACCAAGTCCCAGTCCTGCCTGTAAATTTAGAGACTCACACTGGAGGAGTCCAGCATGGATGCTGGACCCTCCTTGTTTGACATCCATTGCTAGGAACAGGAACATGAAAGAAATCTGTGTACCTACATCATGCCATCAGACTTCTAGCTGCAGAAAACAAGGAGTTCAGGCAAACATAGTGTCCTGACCATGGAGGGCACTGGGCAGACATACCTGCCGTGCTCTGGTGCCTACACTACAATGAACATGAGCAAACAGTAGGGCACATGCAGGAGAGTGTTGGCCAAGTGGGGCCTGGCACGCTCAGGCATCGCCTCAGGTCTGGCAGAGTAAGTCAGATCTCACCCTAGGCTCACACGGGAGCTAGCATCGGAATCATGCCACCACTCGCTTCCCAACCTTAACTGCAGACACTCCCCAAAAGGTGCAAGTTAGCTGCCCGGTATCACCAGGTGGGATAGTCCACAGGGAGCTCATGAAAAGCCCCCAAACACAAGCATATCACTCCAGCTCACATATATCAGCTTCAGGCCAGGATGAGTCGTGTCCCCCCGCCCCAGATTAAACCCTTGGGCTGTAAACACAGGCCACAGCAGGGCTGACGGGGAAGCTCCGAGCACCAGTATCTCCAGCAGGAGCAACGTGCTGGTGACAAACACCTGGCAGGAAAGATCAGCAGCAGCCCACATAGCCTATTCCCTTGCTAAAGCAAACAAGGAGCACTTGAAGGTTATTTAAATGCAGCCAGAAGACCGGAAGGATTATCTAGTAGTATTGTAAACAATAAAACCACTAAGCAAGATGTGGCTGCATGTGATCCCAGTGCCCAGGGCTTCCAGTGTGAAAAACAGCCTATGCCCTGTCTGCTCTCACTACTTCTCCCTCCAGGACTTCCTTCTGGAAGGATTCTTCTCCAAGTCAAGTCTGAGCAGGACAGGAAGGATTGGCCGTGGTTTGGATCAGAGTTGCAGCACACCAGCTCTGCCAAGTCAAGCAGAAAACACTCCCCAAGGCACCTGGGATCGAGACCTGGTCCTACCCTGTAGAAGAGTCTGCTCTCATCCTGCTCAGGCTCAGCTTTCAGCAGCTGCAGAGCTACAAAGCTGTGCCATCCTCCTGCCAAGCCCTACCCCAGGCAAGACAGGTCCTCACCACAGCAGGTACATTTGGAATATCCAAAGTACTGCACAGCAAACAGCCCTGGGGGATGGAGCCCATGGCACCGCTGCTCTGTCTCCTCTATGCTCCATCTTGCCATATCATCCTGCCACGGCTTTTCTCACTGATGTCTGGATGTTCCCAAATCAGGCAGATTTCTGAGAAGTGTGCACATGCACACGCACACACACACCTTGCACACACACAGGTACGTGCTGCAGGGGAGCACTGCGGGGTACTACCTGAGAACAAGGAAGCCATTGACACTGAGAGGCCGTTCTTGGACATTTGAATCAGGTAAGATCCATCGTTACCATCTGTATAACACGGTGATGACAAAACAGTTGACTTCAGTGCTTTGGCCAAGCCAAAGAGAAAGGGCACAACACAAGAGCAGCACTCGCATGACAGAAGCCCATAACTGAATTCACACACCCCTCCATGGGCTTCAAAACTGAGCCCAAAATCTAGCCCTCAGGGGCTGAAAGGAGGGCTTTGCTGTCAACATTCAAGAGATGAGAAGTTTATAGCTGGAGGCTGGACTGCTCCATCTTATTTTTAAAGTCAGTGAGATGGAGGTACCGTTCAGTCATCCACATCAGAGGATGTACAAGGCTCTGAAGGAAAGGGACACCCAGGGACCCAGACAGGTTTCCTGTGGGCAATAAGCTAGCCACCCAAGCTGCCAGGAGCACAGACTACAGGTATCAAAGGTCAGGATGTGACCAGCACCCACCACTGCCACCCAAGAGATAAGTGGTCAGAGCTATGGCTTCTTCTGCCTGGGAAGGAAGGGAGCAGGATGGCAGCTCTCCCACCTCTCTCCAGCTGTGACAGTCACTATGTGGACCAGGGAATGAAATGGAAACCACCTACCAGCCAAAGGCACCAAATGCTAGAGGGTTACAGAGGATTTTGAAGAAAAGTCATGCCACCACATGAGGGGAACTGGTTGCTCTGCTCATGCTCAGAATTCAGCCATTTGTTTGGGAAAAGCCATCCTGAAGGCCAAAGGGACATGCTCTTCTTCAGCAGGACTGACCTCGCACAACCACACCAAGGAGAAGTCTGTCTCAATGCAAGAAACCAACACAGCCATTCCCTCCTACCTTGGATCTCGTACTCTTCCACATCCTCTGCAGAGCCGGAGTCAGAGAGCCGCATGGAGCCATGGGAGCTGAACTGGGACCCACTGTCTGTTGCCACAAGACCTGGGAGGAATGCAACACAAACAGGCCATCTATGGAAGTGGTCTGAAGGGTCACTGACAGCTAAGGAAGAACTTGACAAGGGAGAAGTTAACAGCCAGGTATGGCTTGGGCCAGGAGGGATGGAGGTCAAGGATGGAAAATACTACAGGTTCAAAATTAAGTTACATTCCATAACCCAGCACCAGCAGCACACAAGTGATACCAATGCACAGTATCAGTCTCATGGTCTTCAACAGCAGCAGAGTTTCACAAATCTCTGCAGCATGTTGGTAGCAAAATGATTGTTTTCCACAAATGGCAGGAAGGCAGGATGCTGTTAAGGACAGGCCAGGGACAGAAAACCCTCATTCCCCAAGCTGACGAGCCTGAAACACATCACCCACTGTCTGAGCCCATCTCCTGGCAGGTAGGGAACAGGTGCCTAGTGCGGATCTGCTGGCGCCGAATGCGAATCTTCTGTTTAAGCTCCTGGATCTCCTTGTCGCTGTCTTCCTCCTCCTCCTCCAGCTGCCGGCTCATCATGTTGCATTTCATCAGCTCAATGGCAGCAATTAGGGACTCTGAGATGCTGAAGTGGGCATTCTCCTGAAAGGCAAGAACATTCAAGGCTGTACCATGGGGAAAGCAGAAAGGCTTGGTAAAATCCTGATCCCCACCTATAACAGGAAACAGCAATAAGGAGAGTGGTAGAAAGCCCTTAAATCCTGTCAACCCCACCAAACCTGATTCTTCTATGTGAGGACCTAGAAATTAAAGCCTTTTTGGGCACCAGAATACTTACAAGGCACAAGGGGCATACTACAAAGAGGATGTGCAACACATCCACTCTGGCGAGTCAGCACATGTCCCTGAGGAGCCCTAATATGTCACAAATCTGCTGTGTATATGCTGGATGGGCAGATCCTGTCTGTCAGACACCACTGAGGAACTCAACCTTCAAGATCTATAGAAGGAAATACTATGGGATTATCTTCCTCATGGAAGGAAGTATCAGTGGACCTGCAATAAGATACATTCCTCAAGGCACACAGGCTGCTACTGCCTCCCTCACCTTCTCCAGATCTGCACAGCTCCCGAAGTCCTGCTCAGAGAGGTAGCTGATGAGGGACTGCCCTTCTGAGGGTCTTCTGAACATCCCTTCCCCCGAACTCAGGTACTGTCCAGAGTCTAGAAAAGCAAGCAACAAGCATGTGAGGGAGGGACCTGCTGCTATTCCCATGCTAACAAGCCCTGCCAGTGCCCAACCAACATGCCACTGGTGGATGCCAGAACCGGAGGCCACCACAGCCAATGGAGAAGCCTGACCAGGAGTGAGCATCCCCACTGAGGCTGTCTGTTCTCACCATACTCCATGTAGAGGGAGCTGGGTGTACTCAGTTCACTGCTCTGGGTGGAAGCAGAGACAGGCCCTCTCCCTCCGCCCGGATCGCCGTGGGACTCTGGAAAGAAAGATGACACCAGGCACACATCAGTATGCTGGAAGTGTCCAGACATTGCACAGGGTGAAATGAAAGGGGCTCAGCATCACATGGGCAAGGACAAATATTGGTAGCAAGGAGGGACATCTTCCTGTTCCATGCCATGGCTGAGGGCAAGCCCAGGAGGGGACAAAACTAGAAGGGCATTTCAGGCAGGAGAAAAGGGGAAAGAAGAGAAGCTCACAAGAGCCACAGAGCTGTTAGGTCCCAAGCCTTCCTCTCTTTACTCCCTAGCAGAGCTGGGGGACACAACAGGCTCCAGAAAGCACCGCTTTCCTGCTGGAGCACCTCCAAGTGAAGAGTTATCCCCGAGGGCAGAGAGTTGGGAGACAAGGGGAAACCTGAGCAGCCAAGGGATCTGTGAGGCTCCCAGCCCTGCAAAGCAGCCTGCACAACAGGGGAAGGGCTGGCATCTGGTCACAAGTGGTGTTCCCCAGGGTTCAGTATTGGGGCCTGTCTCTTTAATATCTTTATTAATGATCTGGATGATGGGACTGAGTGTACCCTCAGTAAATTTGCAGATGACACCAAGCTAGGTGGGTGCATCGATCTGCTAAAGGATAGGGAAGCTT
>JAAGNO010019860.1:0-32468 GCA_033439905.1 Ceryle rudis
AAATGCTGAGAAAGGAACAAGTCACTCTTGAAAAGTCCCTGGGACAGCCAGAGGAAATCTCACTCTGCCCCCAGAGGAACACAAGCTTTACTCCATCCCCATCTCCTCAGAAAAAAACAGGCTTTTCTGAGAGGGTGAGCCCAGCCTTTCACACTTGGGTGAGCAGGGTGAACCACCCCATGCAAAGGTGGCATAGCTATGGGAAGGTAAAGTAATACATGGGCATGTTCGTTGGTGCTTCTTCCTGGAAGAAAGAATTTGCATCTTTCCTTACTAATGACTACACCTAAATGTTGCAAACTAGACCTTAGTTGTTTCTAATCCTTTCCTGGTATGCAGAGACATTTTCCAGTCCAACAGGACTCTCTCCTCGCTCTACAGCAGGACTCTAGTTGTCAAGTTCCCAGAGCAGAAACCTCCAAACCAATATTTTGCTTTTGGGTCTTGTTCAGTTGGCCAGAGTGGCCTGGCTTCCCTGCACCTCTCCTGGTGTGCTGCTCTCTCAGAGGCACTCAGGAACCCGCCAGCTCCACAAAGCACATACTATTTAATTAGAAAAAGCATTTAGGAGAAAACATGCCTTTAAAAGGTTGAAATAGCATGAATAATACTTAGCTTACCTGCTTGTTGCATGTTTTTTTCCACATCAAAATCCTTTAGAAGGTTTGCCTCTGTCTTGCTCACTCTTACATCTGTCAGCAGTGAGGTGGGTAAAATGCCTTTCCTCTCATGTCAGAACGAAGATTCTCTGCATTTTCAGTTCCTCCGTCTTCCACCTCTTACCAAACCTGACCAAACTAGTCTAAACTAATCCCACAGGGCAATACTTCAAAAGGCTTTTTTTTCCTGCTTTATTTTAGTATTGCAATTTACCCTCATTATTTTTACTTCCTACAGCAAGCATTCCATGCATTGACAGATAAGCCAGGAAGACTTTAACTAACACCTCTGTAAAAATGTGTATATAACCTCAGTAAAGTCAGGATAGTTGTTATTGAATATTCTGTGCTCCTATAACATCTGCAATATTAGCACAGACAAAATGACACCAGTGCTGACAGCCTGTTATTTCTGTTGGGGAGTTCCTGTTGCAGCTTCTTTAGAATTTCACTCCAAATTTATTTATTTTTTTTTATCAGTTCTCTCTGGAAAAAATGCAGCTGTCAGAGATCCACTGCATTGCCTCTGGCCCCAGCTCTGCCAAGGCAGAATTAGCTCACCTCTGGTGTGGCGGCACAATCATCAGGGTTATAGCTGTGGTTTTGTTTTCACCTGGGCCACTTTGCCCTCCAGATGTGCTTGTAGACTGAGATGTGAAGACAGCATGTCAGAGTGTATCGCGAAGAAAACTGGAATAGCTGAGTGATATTACAACTGGAATAGCTGAGTGATATTACCTCAGCTAATGGCAAGTGTTACTCACCTGCCACTCTGACTATCAGCAGAATAAAAAATAATTATTATGAGGAGAAAAAAAAAAGTTACACTGATGGGAAATGAGGCCTGTGGCTTCCTTCTGTTTGTGAAATAAACTGAAGACTTGTAGAAGAACCCTGAGTGTAACAGGGTGTATAAACTGAACTGTGCCCAGACACAGCAGGGTCAATCGCTAGAACTCAGTCTTTCCCATGCAGCCTTCTTGCAAAGACAGTTTGTCTGTCTCCTACCTCTGTAGCCACTCATCTCTGTGAGTTACTGTTACACAAAGAAGGTGAGCTCCCAGTTCTCTATTCCTCCTTCCACTCCCGTTCCTCTAAAGAGCAATGCTTTCTGTTTTCCCTATTTTTACGTTGAGCTTTCACCAGGCTATGACTAGATAAACCACGAATACTTCACAGACCTTTCAGATCTAGCTAAATGATAAGAAAGGTTGTCTAATTAGTTGCTGCTTAAAAGCTTTTTCAATGATTGATTTAAATCCTTGTATTTTTAAATTAATTTAAAGTTTTCCTGTTTAACATGCCAGATGAAAGTATGTCACAGATTTTGATGAATGGAAATAAAGCTGAATTTTTTGTAAAAAAAGTCAATCGAATTGCAGAGTGACAGCCTTGGAGCATTTCCAGCATTCGCAGGTTAAAGATGTCCAAGGGTGCTTTATAAAAAGGTAAACAGAAACGTCATAAGCAGAGAGTTTTGCCATTGTATCTGGTGGCTCCCCCCCCAAAGAATATTCACAATTATTTTTTGGACAATAGGAAAGTGGCTGGAATTAATCGCAGAGATTTTCTCCATTAAAATTATGAACAACAATGCCTGGTAGAAGTACAATACAGACTTCATATCTATATAAAAACTCTTTTTAATGCACATGCCTCTTTGATGAATCTAATACATATGAACGGGTACTTTCAATTTGTAATTATTTCCTTTCATTAACCTAGAAGGACCAAGGCACACTGCATAGGTATTTGTGTGCTCTAAAGCACATTTGTGTTTCTGATTTTATGGACTTTACGCAGCAAAAGCCTCCGAATGAAGTCTTTCTATTGTATCTGAATCTCCACTTATTAAGTAGATATTAGGCTTTCATGGGAACCAAGAACTTCAGAAAATGGTTTTTAAATCAGGGTGACTTGGCTTGGGAGTTTACATTGGCTTCTGTCCAAGCAGAAAGATCCAAAAGAGCAAATTACACCTCCACACCCAGTTAGAAAGTCTGCAGATATTAAGTTGTTTGTTAAGTAGAGTCATTGCGTTAGTAATTTTAGCTGTGTTTGTTCTTTGTGGAAGGCAACAGGCTCTTCCAGATAGTTTCAAAACACAGCAAGGCATAACTTGATCTTATTAATGCTAAGTTTCTACATGAACTGTTGTTTCTCACTTCACAGGTTTCCCCTGCTCTTCTCAGCCAAAATTTCTTGCTAATGTATCTTTCCTTGTGAAATATATTTTTATAAACATCTATTTCAGAACTTACCCTCAAGTTCTTTTTTTTTAGGGAAAACAAAAAAAATCACAGTGTTCACAGCAGACTCCTTTGCCTCATGGCCCATGTCTTCTTATCCTCATTATTTTATATTTCTCTCTATTCGCAGAAAAACTTTACCTCTCGCTTGCAGAAAAGTTCTGCTACTTTTTTTCTTTTTTAATTTAAGATAAAACATACTTGCACAAAGTCAGAATATCAAATAAATGCTTTGTAAGCTTCCCTAGACTTCTGAGTTTCAGGATTATTACAGCTGTAGCTCAGCTCTGATCAATAAACGCCTTATTATAGATGCCTGGTCAGAAATATTTATTTTTCTGCACAGACTTGGCCTCAGAAAGCAAGGATTACCAAATTATGATGTTAATAATCATATGTTTCGCTTGGCCCTTTGTAGTTGTGCTAGGAAATTGCTCCTGGAACTCCAAAATGAGTGGAAAGGTCTAGAGTTCTCATCTTTCCTCTCTAACAGCAATGAAACATCCCAGCTGGTTTCAGTGAAGTGCAAGACTTACTCCAATTCACAGAGGTGTAACTCAAGGCAGAGTTTAGTTCAAAGGCTGATATACAAGTAACCTACAAGCTCAGCTTGTTCCTCCGGCTCTGTGGGACTACTGGGATGAGGAGGGAAAGCAGGATTGTGTTTTGCAGAGGGAAACATTGCTTTAACTCTTGCCGTGCTCAACCACCACGCAACCCAAAGGAAGTCTGCTGTGCAGGTGTCTGCAGTCCCTAGCGAAGGTAAAACCTCCCTGGCAGAAGACCCCAGCACAATGCAGTGTCCCTCAATCACCCATTTATCTTCAGGGTGCCTGCAGACTCCTGGCATAACCTTGTGAGAGACATAGCTGTGGCAACCGGACGTGCAGGAATTGCAGGCACAACTCCCTCAAACTTCCTTTGCCTTGCATACCACTGCAAAATTGCTGTGCAGACTCCTATCCCCGCGCTGAGGAGCCTCAGCTGTCCCTCGGGCTCCGTGACTACTGATGACATTGGCCAGGGTGGTTTGAATTATGCCAGCTCTTGGAGGTGATTCATCCTTCTGGTGCCCATGTCTCCAAGCATGCTCAAAATCAGCATATTCCAACTCACATATGGCTTCCAGGCCAAAAAAAGGTTGAGCTGCCATTGCTGTGGATCATAAGGTCCATTTTCAAGTTTAAGAGGCATGAGTTCAGCCTTGTTGGCTGAATTTGTAACCTACACATGATAGATTTTCTTTTGCCTTCTCATACCTCTGTGGAATTTCTCCTAAATTCAGCTGCAGCACAGACACTGAAGCTTGTTTAGCAAGCTCTGCAGAGGTGGGCTGGTAACATATCTAAACAGAGCATAAGCCTTGAGGCTTCTTTTCCAGTCAGCTGTTAAAGCTTTAAATCCATCATACGTTTAAGGCACTGAAAGGACTGTGGAGCATGAGCCTGATGGAATGTGTGGTATTCATTTATCTCTGGAAGTTTACATGTCCTGCCTGAGGAATTAGAGCTACGACAAAAAAGATGAAAGAAGCTGCAAAGGAGTAAGACCCTCTGCAGTTACACAAGCTGCCTGAAAGCTTGAGTTCACTAAGCAAAACTTTGGTCCTTCACTGAAAATACTTTCAGGGATGAATAACCGATCTTGTACCTGTCCAGATTGCACTCCGATGGTGCTCAGCTCCAGTAAGATTTATAACAACCACTCTAGAAAAGAAGAGTGTTTTCCATCTAACAGACAGTTTGAGCCCTGAAGCTGAAGTGTGAGTAGATGCCTGACCCTGTGTCACAGGGGAAGGACAACAGGAGAGAGAACAAGCCACACATGCTAAGAATCCACAAAGACCTGCAGATGACTGTGTGACCAATTTGTAGATAATACCGCTTGTAAACAGCTTGTACTGCAAACTACTTAGGAGTTAAAAGCAGCTTATTCATTTGTATATTTGCTTTGAATTTGTCCAAAATGGCAATGTGATGCTGCAAGGTCACTGCAAAGGCTGCTGAAAAATTCATGTAAACATCTGAAAGAGTTTAGAGCTGGACCTGCCATGCAGCTCACTTCAGTCATATAACATTGTTTCTGTAGTCACACCATGCAGAGTAACTTCTGCAAAGTGGAGAAATACCTGCAGAGTGGATTTCTTCAGACAGGATGGACAGCCCACTCACTGTAGGCCTCTAGATGATGCTCTGGTTTACAGAGGCATAAATGTCATCATCCTGTGCTCCCTCTGTAGTGACTGGAGAAGATAAGCGTCTCCAGCAAGTAACTGAGATCATGGACGCTCTGATTCATCTCCTGTGGGTGACTCCTCTCCACTAACTGCGTAAGGAGACTGTGCTCCTGTTTATTTATCCAAGTTAGGTGCATAGAGCTAAATGAGCTAAAAATTCCTCCTTCCTTGTTTCCCTTTTTGTCCTGTAAAGCAAGTTACACAGAATTTGAATTTAAAATATGTGCATTCCCTTCTGCATATGAGAATGGCAGAAATATTAAGGAAGTTTTTTATTATTATCCTCAACTGCACTAAGACTTTACCCCAGAGATTTTAGGAATAGTTTGGGAACACTCAGCTCCTTTCCTCTTTATCCATAAACTTCATGCTCTTACAACTGGAGTTTCCAGCTTACGAATGGACCCAGTTTAGGGTGTGGAAAGAGACAAAGAACCTCCTCAGATATGCTTGTTGCCTTGCTGGGTGGGTACTTCCAGAAGCCAGCTTTCAGAGAGAGGTATTACTTTTCCAGTGAATGATTGCATGAGGAAAGGGAGAAGAACAAAGCAGACTGTGGCCTAGTGGAGGGGGGAGCTATAGTGGATAGAAAGGAAATGGCAGAGGAGCATTTGGATAGAGAGGCTGACATCCCCTCATCAGTCACTCTTACAACGACAACCAGTTGCTAGGAGATTTTGAATAGCTGTTTCCCACCCCTCTCACGTCTCCAAAAGTCTGCTGTTGCCAGTGTGTGATCAGCTACCTATGTATTTAAATCTTAATTGCATAGTTGAGATGCAACAAGAAGGAAAACAGGGAGCTCTTGATCAAAAGATGGAGACTGCTTTTGTTACCAGAGACTGGGGGAAACATTTTGCAGCTCACAATGTCTTCTGGAAGGAAAAGCCAGTTGTGACTGTTGCTGGTGTTACTACTTATGACTGTGCGTGGAGACATCCATAAGTATTTTCATGTGCCACACTTATATACGAGTGGAAGATTTTGACATTAGGGGACTCTTCAACTACATGAAACTAAGCCATAGCAAGACTCAGAATTTGGCATCTGTACGCTAGAGAAACACAAGCTGTAAACACAGTGCCGATTTTTCAGGCAGAAGTATAACAAATATTAAACAACTGAGGGAAATGATGGAATCTCTGGCACACAAAGGCTTTAAGTCAAGACTAGATGTATTTCTGAATTGTGTACTCTGATGCATGGCAAGTAAAATTATCGTAATAGTCTATCTAGTCTTAGAACATACGAACTGCTTCCCGGGGTGTAGCAACCCAAGGCAGTGGACCAAGGGAAGAGGGAGTTTCTTCCACCAGCTGCTGCTGCTGTTCTTAAAACCACAGCCCAAAGAAAGGTGCTTGAGAGGCAACTGGTGCAGCAGGTTAATGAAAGGCAAGAGTGGCCAACACAAAGAGAGATTTCAGCCACACTGCTCCCTGTATGAGTGCCATTTGCACCATCAGGGGCAGGAGAAGCAGGAGAAGCACCCGGGAAATCGCAATTGAGGGTGAGAACCAGGATTTAGGAATGTTCTTCCATTGGCGCTGGTAGTCCAACTCTTGTCTTGCTTGCTATGTCTGTGCAGAGACACTAGCCAAGTACCACCTCTCTTGAAGGCCAAGGAAACCATATCAAGTGAAAAAGCTTACAGATGCAAACTCAGGTCTCTGCAGCCACCACAAATTACTTCTTTGCAGATCCCACAAAGTTTTCCAGGTGGCCTCCTCCTATTCAAAAACCAGCTGAACCTGCACTGTATACTTTTCTAAGGTAAAGAATCAAATCTGAAGTGATTTAGAGTAATGTGAAGGTTTTTGATGACCTTTCCTCAAATCATTTCAACTTTATAGTAAAATCAGACTTCAAAATGTTTGCTTTTTGTTTGTTTTGGTTTGGGGTTTTTTTCCAGAAAATCAGGAACTCCAAGTTTGTGACAACAGCTATAAATACATCAGATAATATTTTCCAACCTTTTCTAGTGATCAACAGCAAGTAAGAGCAGAAATATTGTCCATAGTGGAAGCTGGTTTTGATAAGGGGTTTGGTTTTGTTTTTTTTAAGGATTGGCTTTTTATTTATGCTAAATCATGATTCATTTTTAACAGAATCCTTAGAAAAATTGTTTCCACCCCTAATCTACAGATTTGGTGTAAACTGAGAGAGAATGGCGGCCTGCTCTTGATTTCTTAGCAATTTCCATAAGCAACCACTGCCTGTGTCACTGTCTTCCTTAGCAGTGTCCTAAACCCAGCTGTACCAGTAGAGTGAGGTTGATTTATTGCCCTTCTTTTAGGTTTTTTTTTGACAACTGTTAAGAAAAAGACTATTAGGTTATTTCAGACGATCGTGTATTTTACACAGAGAGAATGATTAGCATTCATGATATACAAAGTTCTCCTGCAAGCTTATTATAGATACCTAATCCCATTATCCGAAATATCCAGTGTTCCTTCATGGGTTTTTATTTTTTTATTTCTTATAGATTCTTTACATTTCTAGTTTTGCCTGCCATTCCTTTCAAGTCTGAAATATCTGAGCAGGTGCTTAGAGGGGAAAAACCAACTATTTATTTTCAAGAAAGATTCTGTTGCACACCACACAAAAGTTTTCTTGTTTCCCCACTGTTATTACCATTATTAATAATAACACTAATATAAAACATTCATACTGCACTGTCATTTTTGTAAATATGACTAAAACCAAATTCTCTTTCCCAAAGCGGCTTGCCATTAATTAACAAAAATGACAGACACGATTACAGTCAGATCATAGTCCAGAGGTGGGAGGGAGAAAGCACATCGTGAGCTTAGCAGCACATCCTTGCGCAACGCGCAGCATCCTCCCAAATCTGCGTTCTCCCAGCCTGCCAGAAGCCAGAGCTTTGCTGAACTGTGCTCAGGGTTCTGCACAATCCAAAAGCTACTTTGGGAGACCTGCATTCCTTGGGTTGACAGCTGAAAGAGTGGACAAAGCCTTCTGCCTGGCTGGAGTTTGGCTCCTCACCTTAGATGTGGGCTACAGAAACGGTTTTCTTAGGTGTGTGTCTGGAGTCAGTGCTCCCTAAAGCCACACCTCTCCATTTTCACCACTCTTTCCCTGTCTAATTAGATGTGCACCGTCATACTCTTGAGAAACCAAGGGGATAAGTTGCTAATATCATGACAACTCTTTTTTTTTCTTTTTTTTTTTTACTGTTGTTGAAGCATCAGTTTTATATCTAACAATGACTAAGACATTTTCAGTGTTTAATCTTTGCTTCTTCTGACAACATCCTTTATTCATCAGTCATAAAGGCATAAACTGTCAGTAAGGATCTAGTCTTTTTCAGAAGAAGCCCCTTGTTCCTAACACCTGTTTGTCTCCTGTTGGCTCCACTTTCTCACCCTTTGTGTATGAAGAAACCCAAATGATTTAAAAGTATCTCAGAAGATGGCAATCTGGGGATTAGTGACATGGTTTTAATAAATTTGCTACAAGAGGCAGCTTTATCTCAAGGTCAGAGTTTGGTACATCCCTAGCTGAGGAACATATGCGGGGGGGCATGAGGAGGGGGTGACTGAGAATTCAGCAATTTATAGGCAATTCAATACTGACTGAAGTTACACAGGTATCTCATCGCCTTTTTGCAGATGAGAGGTGTTTATACATTCCTATTATGTTTATTAATTTGTGAATGTCTGTTCACGTATGCTGTCATGTTTCATGGATGCACTCGATAGACCAAATGATCAGAAATAGCACCCGAATAACTTGTGTATCTTCCATAGCAGTGTGGGAGCTCTCCTCAGAGAAGACACCAGAAAAAAGAAGCTTAGGGGGCTATAAAGGTCTGGAGGGTGAAGATATTCCACTACATGCACTAGAGAAGGACTCTACCATGGTGACAAGGTCTGCTCTCCTGAAGGAGACCCCCGAGACATGTCCCAAAATGCCACAGGGCTCAGCATCAGTTCCAGCAAGTAGCTACTGCCACGGGCGGTATAGGACAGGCACTCATGAAAAGTGGTCACTTTGACAGTTGTATGGCTTAGGTCTGAACCACTTTATTCAAAATGCCATGCAAATCAAATTAGAAAAATTTGCTGGTTTAAAAGGGTTTTCTAGAGGCAATTTTCCCATGTAAACCACCAGAACTGGAAAATAACAGAAAAAGAAAAATAGCCAACATGGAGAATACATATTTCTCTAGATGTTCTGTACACTTAGCAATGTAGTATACCTGGATTTCCTAGTACACCTAAGTTCAAGTGAGTTACAGTAAGCACGACTTAAAAAATGTAATGTGTCCTTTAGATAACACACACAGGGTGAGTGAACGCAAGTTGTTACAGGCCCAGTGGCTCCCTCCCAGCGCAGGGGCAGCCCTGTGGTCACCGTGCACCTTGGGACTTGCGGCTGCTAGGGCAGTATCTGAGAAGACTGAGAAAAGAGACCGAAGAATTTTAAAAGGCACAGTAAAAGATGGATTAAAGTGGAGACCAATAGGAACTAGAACTTTGAGGAGGAGGAATGGGGACCAAACTAGAAAATTAGTATCCTGAGATCCCAGAAGAAACAAAACCAGGTTGAATTTGTCAGAAAGACTTGGATGAAATGCAGAACTTGATAACAAACCTAAGCGTTTGCATGCTGTATACCATTCATGGAAACTAACAGACAAAAGTTTTTCTAAGTATTTTAAGAGAGAAGCTTCAAAAAATGCCGAAGTGATATTTGCTTGCACAGAATCTCCATTGTACGTGTAATCCCAGTAATTGCTTCCTTCTAATTAGACTTGTAATACGTACCCAACCCAGTCTAGATGTTCTTCAGCAACTTGTCTGAGATGTCCTTGGGCCAGATTGCAACAGAAGCTGACACAGGAACGATGGAGCAACGTACAGTGAGTTTGCCCATCATTAAGTGACCAGTGTAGGGGTTGGCCACATCTTAAGTTCACACACAGATTGGAACTGAGGCCCAAATAGAACTCACCTGCCTGACTAAGCACCCACCCATCAAAGACATAATGGTAAAAACAGTCACTTTAACTCTCTAAACAGTCAGAAAGAGCCATCTCTGGAGGCTTGTCTTTGAGTTGTCTTGAGCAAGTGACACTCTATTGACTATATATCTATTTATGATGCTAACATGAGACAAGTGATACGAATCTATGCTTTGGAGGGACAGAAAGGAAAGCTGCTCCACAGAGCATGTGTGATAGGCTATGGGAAACGTGTTGCATCATACCAATAGCAGACACACAACCTATTAAACACTGCTCAGCCTCTGGTGATCCACTTCGGTCTCTGTGGGGACTTACTTCTTGGATTTAGGGATGTGAGAAATCTCCATCACCCGTTCTTAAGCAGAGCATTTGCAAGGCTTAGCAGGGATGGCTGCTTCAGGTCTTCTGGTACAGTGTTCCAATGCAGCTATGTAAGAATAAATTAAATCATAATTCACATAATTTAGGACTCTGAATTCATCAATCTGTATTCAAGCCCCCTGTAGAGACATTTCTTGCTTTCCTTGTTTACATAAATTGGGGAAACCCTTTTCAGCTACAGAAGTACCTTTCCCCTCATGGGATCTGTTTCAAAGTTCAGCGAACTCAAAGACATCCTTCCGCATGAGTTCAATAGTCTCTCGGTCAGTCACTTCCCAGAGATGAAAGACAAAATCCAGAACAACTGGAGAGATAAAACAACCTGATCTTTATTTCCAGCAACACACCATGTTAATCCTTAATGGTGCATAATGACTGCTATTTACAGGGAAGGCTGACTCTTGATTAAAAGAGAAGTTTAGTAGTCATTCTTAGAAGGTATGCACTTTGTTTTGTTGTGTAAGTCCCCACTGTTCAGCAGGATGCCAGTGAATGACCTGGAGAAGGTGACTAATGAACAACTACTTGCTGCTTCTCATAACAGAGGGCATGCCGTGAAATAAACAGTCCTCATGTTTAAAACAACAGAAGGAAGAAATTTTTCCCATTGCACATAACTAAATCTGAGGAACTCATTGCCAGAGGATGTTTTGGTGGTATAAAAGTGTTAAAAGAAATTAATGGAAGGAAGGCGCATCACATACTATTAGGCATAGCCATATGGATGCAATTTCCAGCTCATGAAGTTCCTAACCACCAATAACTCTTTTCTGGGAGTTCCTTTCTGAACTTGGCTGTTACACCAAGCAACTGCTATTGGCCACTCTCAAAGGCAAGCTGTTAGGATAGAGGGAGCTGGTCTGATGTCTATGGCTAGTGATGGGATACCTTCTTATGTCATTATCATCACTTACTATTTTTATTAAGACATCTTCTCATAAATTCGGTATAAAAGCATAGAATGTGCAAAGATTCTTGGCCAGATATAATGATTTATAGGCTTTGTCTGAAACATAAGAAGAGTTCAGATGCCTACATTATTGGTGCTCATAGAAAACCAGAAAATAACAATGCCATTGCATTTAAGAAGATGATGAGTAATATGTTATGCAAATAAAATATACACCAGAAATACTATGTTATGTAAAATATATGTATTTCAGGCTCAAGACTGGGCATTGGCTTTTTCCTCAAGAAAATAAATAAAAAATGTGACATCTTAGAATACTTTTTGTGGGTGATGTGATCATTTCAAAAGAGCTAGTTGTTGAAATTGAAAGAACAGTGGTCACTACTTAACAATTCAGTATTTTCCATTGCTCACAGAGTATTGAAATACCACGGTTCTTCTTCAAAGGAAAAAGAAAAGGACCTTAATTTTACTCAGTGATTTCCATGGCTATTTTTTAATAAAGCACAAGAGAGATGGTTTTGCCTCTCTTATTTATTGTTGCCAATGGTGATACTGTAAGGATGATTGCTGAACTATCTGACTTCCACTTTCTCATTGCCTCCAACACTCAGACGCAGGCTACACCAAAAAGATCTGCTCTGAAAAAAAAAAGACGTGGGTACCAACATAAATTGGAGGGGCAGGGCAGCACCTGAAGACATTATCCATCTGATGATGACTTAAACAGCAAAAACATGCAAGCACATAGTAACTTCTGGGGCCCAGTTCATACTTGAATAAGGCTGGATTCAGAATGTCTTTCTGCCATTAGTCATGCAATTCACACAGCAATCACTGCCTGAGCAGTCAGATTAGACAAGAAACTGCATGCTTTGCTTGTGGTTCACATACCTGCTCTATACAGTCAGTTGAAAAGAAGCGATCACACTCCCAGTAGTGTTATGACAGCTGTTTTGTCACTGCTATGGAAGTGGAAATGCTCCCTGAGCCCCAGCAAAGGCAGCAGGTAGAGACTGCTGCCCATGCCCTGCAGCAGCGCATGCAAACATCTTGTCATTGCTCTCTAAAGTCTGTGTTGAGATTTCTGTAATCACCTTCACCCATACTCCATTAATCCGGGTACACGCTCTAAGGGGCTAGAAGGAAAGGCACTGGTTTCCATTTGTTCATCCATCCTTACTTACTTCCTGGGAAGAAGGGGCAGGTAAGGGATTATCTCTCCTCCCACCACATCTGAAGGTGTTGCAAGAAGCATCTGCCCAACAAAACTCCAACTACCTCTCCTCTAGATCCACTGCAGCAAGAGCTGGAGGGAGAGCTTGTCTGTCTGTCTGTCTCTCACGTGACTTGAAGGTAGAAACAGAGCTGTACATGGGCTGGAAGAGATATTCTCAAATTATGCAAGAAAGATCTGGGACAGGACACCATACCAGATAGCCTAATCTGGTATTTCATTGCTAATTAAAACCAGAAACGACTGTGCCTGTACCAAGTGCTAAGATTGACGAGCAGTCTTCTCTGAGATGTCTGATGCTAGCCAAAGGAGCTTCAGGATGGGAAAAGCTCATTAAAATGCCCTGCCTTTTAGAAACCCACAGGTGAAAAACTTTCAGATGCCTCTCCTAAACTGCTAGCCAGAGTTAGGAAAAGCATGCCAGTGCTGTTGAGGGTGCCCAGCTCTCATGCCACTCCTAACACACAGTCCTCCTCAGACCCACAGTCTTTATCAGCCCCTGCCTTCAGCACCCTCTTGTCTGCCCATCTTGCTCAGCAGCTTTCAGGGGGAAGGATCAAGGTGCAGAGCTTTCAATTGCATTTTCTTGGCAAGGATGGAAAAAAAAGAAAGTCAAACTAGGCTGACAGCACTGTGCCTGGGGGTTGACTTGCCTTTGGGTACCCAAAGCAGTAGGACTAAGTAACAGTATAACATTGCTCAGTGTTTAGAAATCACGGATGCTTTAGTACAGTATTTTTACATTGAGATGGTGACTTTGCTTCTGTGAATTTAGACATATTCCTGGCTCATTTGGGGAATATATTGATAGATATATGTGAAGATATATATATAAAATCCAAATTATCCTGTCATGAATGTTCAGTTTTCCAAGTTTATAGACAGACCTTATCCTTGGTATTTACTTCCCCAGTTCCTAAGTACTATGTGTCATTCTATGTCCTCCACCTGTGAAGACAAAACTTCTGCAGCATGTGTGAGGTAGCATCACCATTCAGAAAATAGCTTCTTTTGAGGTAAGATGGGAATTTTTAGCTGCAACTGATATCAAAAGGCCAAATGAGCATATGTTTGGGTCTTACTAAAATCCACGCGGTAAAAATGTGAAATGTCAGTACCTATTTTTCTTTGCTAGTTGAGAGAGCAAACTGCAAAACTGAACCGAGTACCCCGCATTTTAACAACACTGAAAGTCAGTGAAATGATTCCTAAAGGCCAGAAAAAGTTCTCCTTGCCGTGTGCAAAAGGGCAGCAAGTCGGATGAGGGAGGTATGGACGGATCCTCCAGGTAAGTGCTGGGAAAACATGCTTCCCTCAATCAAGGCAGAGAAGCTACAGCAGGAAAGGTTAATTATTTAAGTTGTTGGGGTTTTTCACTTCCCACACAGGAGACTTTCACTCAAGGCTAAGTCTGAGAGTGCGGTATTAGGGAGTGTGTTTATGCTTATCTCATGTAGAAAGGGGCTGTCCTACCCATCCTCTGCCCCTGGCTTGGCACCCACCGCTCTTCCTCCCTGCCATCATCTGCTCTGGATGTTTCGTATCTTTAAAAAATGCAGGGTTTAAGCCATTTAGGAAATCTGAAAATTACATGCAGCCTCTCACATGTATATGCAGGTTCTTTACAGTCGAGGGTAATATAAAATTGTATAACTAAGCATGTTTAGTTAAGAAAGAAAACTGGGAAAATAGTTACCATAAACTTCTAGAAAATAAATAAATAAAAAATCAGAATGAAACTCCTCCTCAAAAAAACAGATTGAAGTGAAGCAAAAAGAAAACAAGTTAAACTGAAAAATAAATATTAATAAACAAGAAAAAGTTTACAAGACATGACTGATATTTTGAAACTGAAGAAATAAAGGGAATAAATTAAAAGTGATAAATCTTGTAATTTAAAAATTCAATTAAGATCCACATTAGCCTGCTCTGTAACAGTCTAATACAATCATGATAAATTTATGCATAAATCAGCTCTGGATTTATCATCCCAGACTACTATGCTTATTTTAAAGGCACATTTAGTTTCTTTCATGTGTTTTCCCCTTATAGTACAACTCCTGAGTTAAGGTTGTGAGCTTTAGCCTACAGGAGCATTGATGTGAGCCATGTATGAAAATACTTACAACACCCATCTGGGTGAGATACCCAGTCTGAAACCCATTTCCCTGAGTCCTTAGGCATTCCCACTGGGTAACCTCATCACTTGTCCTAAAGGGAGAGGGTCTTGGGAGCTGGTGATTAGCTCTCTTTGAGCAAGGCTTTCTGCCAGCCCCCACACTGAAGCAAGTGCTGGAGATGGGTTTATGCCAGTAGGAATTTCTTATCTGCAATTCAGTTATCTTTTCATCAGCAGCGACTACCTCCTCCTTCACCCGTGACACAAACAAGGCAAAAAAAAAAGTCACATAGCCTTTCCTGCAGACATATCACACTGTAGGATGATACTGATTCTTCAACCCCTCTGTACCAAGAACAGGCTTATGAGTAACTTCAGATCTTATTGATTCCATTTTCATGCATTTTGTAAACGACAGTGACAGTTTGGTTCAATGAAGAGCAATAACTTAGGGCTGCAGTTAACAATCACAGTATTGCCAGAAATTTTATCATGTTTTGCCACGTAGATGAGACACAAAAGTTGTACTTAGCCACTGAAACATTACAAAAGTTTCTGTTGCCAGTAAATTGACAGAGCGGCATTGTATTATTGTTTTTACTGCTTTTATGTGTATCTTACACCACTAACTTTTCTGCACTTCTCCCTCTCACTGGACAGCTTGTAGATTCTAAGGAAAAAAAAGAATCTTTGTGTCCATGAGATGTGGCCATTTTACAGAAGGGCTACCCTAGCACACTACCTAAATTGTTCTGAGAGTATCAAAGTACGGAGCACCAAAATTTTAACAGACTAGACAAATATCCCTACCTTTTCTGTCATTGGTATTTGTTATTACTTCATCATGTCATTCATTGTTATTTCCTGTTCCTTTCTTTCTAGGTCCATTTTTTTGCTCCTGCATGTGGCACACCAGGAGAAATGTTAAGAAATGATGTCTCTCCAAGGTCTTTAAGCATGAAAATACATTATATTTATAGGCAGGAAGAAAAGCAGCCTTTTTGAGAGCAGAACTGATTTATTTAGTTTGAAATGCAGAAAGGCACTGAGTGGGCACTGACCTAGTGAGGACAGCAACTGACCCTGGCCTGCAGACTTGCCCATGGCTGACCTGGGGCAAAAGCCCCAGCTCTGAGCTCTGGGCATAAGTCATACTGGAGCCTGTGCCAGGAGGGGGCAGGACCAAACCTTTTCCTGTGAGATGCCCAGAAAGTTGACTGAAGTGTATATACATATATACATGTATATATATTCATGTAAGAGTAGGCTGCATCCAATACTAATGAGGCACAAAGCTTAATAGATTACACACCATTGTAAAAAACGACTCTGGAACAGCGTTTTAAAAGTAATGAGACCACTGCAGTAGGAAAAGGATGATCTCTAAAGCACTTAAATCTGTTAAGTTACCTTGCACAAATGGAAGTCACTAGGAACTGGACCCTTAGCTGGCTTTGCAGTATCAGTAAGTGACTGACTGATTTTTTAGACACTAAAATAAGTTTGAAAAGCTTTCCATGAAAAGTGAAAATTTAATTAACTGCATTATAGGCCAATTATTATTTTGAATTATACAACTCTGTTTACACAATGATCCAAGATCCTTTCTTCTGCTGTTCTGTAAGGTGCTAACAGGGGTAAGAGAAAAACCACAAAAATCTTTACACAAAATGTAAAGCAGAGAAAAGCTCTGAGAGCAAAAATGAGTGTTAGGTGGATACCATTAATTCTGTTTTAACTCCAATATTCCAAGGGGTTTAGGATTTCTTTTTAAGCTAGATCATACTGTACAATTTTGATCATTTTTTGTTTAGACTTATCTCTCCTTTTTAATTATTAATGTACAAATTATATTTCTGAAAGTTTGACCATTTGTTTTGAAATCCCTTTTGAAATCCCATGACAAGTTTTCCCTTTATATAACCGTTCTTGTTTATCGTTTCTGATGAGTCCATGTGCACGGTTCTTCATAACGAGGTATGGCACAGAGCGATATAGTGTCACGGCTGGAGTTTTCACTTTTTCTGGGACTATTATTGTTGTTTGAGGCATTCCATCATATTTTGTAGATCAAATTACCTTCTGTTATAATAAAAAAATTGACATAACAAAATTGAGATATTTTACATTTGCAAGGAATAAATTCTTCTATCCAGTGGTCAAAATGGAAATTCAGAAGTGCCAGGAGCAGTTTCAAGTGATACACATTTTCAGCCTTTCTTACTTCCTTACCAAGGCTCTGATACAGCTTTCACATGCAGTGATTTCTCCATAATCTAAATAAAATAAATTTTATCAATCCTCTCTCAAGGATATTCCAAGAACAGTCCATTGATCCAACCCTCTGAAGGTCTGTAGAGCAGGTTGAGAACTACTCATTCTAAAGCCATATTTGCCCTTATTCTATATATTTCCCCTCCATAGGAAGTAGAGAACTCTGAAATGCCAGAGTACTGTCCCTCTTCAACCACTGACTATTGCATTACTAATATCTCTATTTTACATGTTACTGCAATAACGATGGCATAAGTATGGTATCAAACATTAAAATACATACAAAAATAACATTACCAATTCTGCAAAATAAAAAAAAATAAACCCTCCAAACCAAATGTTTGAAAATTCTAGACAAAAAGTGTTTCAAAAATTGGCATCTTTTGGAATATTTAGTTAAGGTAATTTCTGAAATGAGATACTTCAGCTCATAAAAGAACAGGCATATATTTAGGCACAACAAATAGAATTTTATTTTTATATCATAATTTTATTTTTATAAAACAATATTATTATTAAAATAAACTTTTTTTTCTTTTTAACTTAATCCAAAAGCAAAGTTCAGATTGGTGAAAATTTTCCAGGAAAGGGCGATTCAAAATGTGATCTGCTAACATCTCCTGTCCCAGTCTGCCTCACTGACTCACTGCTGGGCCTGCTGAGCTCAGCACTGACAGCCCAGTGGCAGTGGGGATGCACACAACTGGCACTGGCAGCTCCAGCCGGCTGCGAGGCAGCGAAGCGCCCGTGCTAAGCGGCAGGTAGGCACGGCGTGCTGCGGAGCTGCTTACCCAACAGGAGCGTGGGGCCTTGTCCTGGGAGGTGCTGAGTAACCCCAGGTGCTGAGCCCTCTTTTCTCAACTTGAGTTCAGTCCTGGGAGATGCCCAGCACTGGGGTGGGTTTGGCAGGCTCAGGAGCACACCAGTCGTATTGCACTCTCAGGGATGAAGCGTGCACCCTCCTCCCAGGGTCAGTGGCAGAGCAGAAGCTCGCTCTTGTCTTTTTCTTGCCCATCACAAAGCAGTCCAGGTGTCCCAGGGATGCAAGGAGGAACTTAAAACACCTCTGCTGCAGAACGGAGGGACCTATTGCTGAGCAAAGTGGGGAATCCTCTTTGATTTCACCATCCTTCACATATTTGTGCTCGTGCCATCCAAACTGAAGCCAGAAGTGAGCCAAGCTGTTGATACGAACAGCTTTCCAGTTTCTCTGGCACAGGACATGTGTACATCTCCCTCTCCACCGCGTCACTGAGAGCACAACCCATAGGAAGGGAAGGGTACAGCAAGGGGAAGTTTTGCAGCTAGTGAAAGCAGCAAGTCTCCTTCCTCTGCTTCAGATACTCTTGTGGCTTAATGAATAAAACACAATTTTTTCCCTCAAATTAATGTGCTACCTTTTTAATGACAACCCCATTTTGCTCTGAGTGCTGCACTTTTGTGCGTAACATGCATGGAACCGACTTCCTCATGCCTGGAAGTACACAAATGGACTTGTATTTTAATTCAAACTACTCATTTCTTAAAGTTCATGTTCTTGGCAGTAATATTCATTAAGCTTTTTTATTATACTTGTTGCAAGGAGAAAACTGGCAATTGCATTCAAAGCAATGATAAGTTACCATTTCAATGATTCCTTATGTTGTGAGTAATTTATAAATCACTCGGTGTCTTCTCAGGGAAGCTTGCCTTCTGTTTTTAAAACGTACCCTTTCGTATCCAACAAAGGGTTTCAGTGCAATAAGAATTAAGGTGTGTCTCTTAGCTTTTACCTGCAAGCAATAATGATGTTGTCAAGCGTTTCAGGTGAGACCAGCCCAGGATTTTGGGGTGGGGAAAGACACTCTGTTATACAGCATCTTCAGTGCTTCCCTCACAGGGAGGCAGAGACATCTTGAAGGGCTGAGTATAAGGACATCTACCGAGTGTCTTTTTAAATAGACACCAGAGTTGGGGGGGGGAGGGGAAAAGGAACAGGCTTGTAACCATAACTCAGTTGGACTTGTATCCGAGAAGTCAGATGCCATGGATTGGCTCCCTCACCGAACGGCTGCTTTTCTGTTCCTTTTATTGGTAAGTCAGATTTTAAACAATAACAGTATTTGTAACTCTGTGATTACGCCTGTTGAGTCTTTCTTGGCAAACCACATTTTACAGTCTAAACTACCCCACAAAAATTATTGTGAAATTTAACATTAAAAACAAAGCTGTGCTTATTTTAAACTGCACTCCTGAAGATTCTATACAAATAATTTAGTTTTTCATGAAGTGCTGACAAATGTTTCTTTTGATTTTGACTTTCCACAGTCTATTGATGCTCAGTCTGTGACTTTCTATGTTTAAGGCATGACTTTTCAGGTGAATGATGTCTGTGGCTACTTAAATATAAGGAGTCACTGTTATTAATAAAAGTCTTATCATTATAAAAATCCTAATAACTTGACTGGATGTAATTTGGTTCTATGTCTTTACTTTTTTGTTGGTTGAGGGACTACAAAGAGCAAATCTGTTCTTCTAAACTGATTGGCAAGAGCATTTCAGAGCTGACCAAATCCTATAGCTATATTCGAGAGAAAACCATGAAATTTGGTGAAGGTCTTAGCTCAGTAAAAATCAAGACTTGGCCTATTATTTCACTCTACAAAGAATTCCTGTCTTGTAGTGCATTAGTGTCTAGGCGGCCATGTGCTGAGGAAGGGAGCGCATGATTGAAGTGTCGCTCTTTGGGTTTGTTTTTCTCACAGCAAAAGGAAAGTTGTGGCTGTGGTCAAGTGGCATAGCTGTAAAATGTGCTCATCAAGGCACAGGAATTACCCAGAAAGGACTTAAAAGAATTATGGAGGCCCTGCCACTCCTGCAGTCTGCTTTTTGCATGGCATATTCTTACTTCTCTGTGCTGCTCTTCTAAAATTAAGTAAAGTTTTAAGTCAATGAAGATTGAAGAGTAGGATTTCTCTTATTGTTATGCCCCTCTGTGGCTTTCACACAATTTTACATTTTATACAATGTATTGGTAAGCATAAATCTCCTCATTATTGACTGCTCTAGGAATGTTATGATCAGGGAAAAAGTGTTTGTTGTCATGGAATATGAAATCCTACGATTTACTTTGAAAAGATAATCCATTAATCTTAGGTGACAGCTCTACAGTCAGTAAAGTAGAACTAGCCAACACAAGGAAGCTGCCAAGCAACCAACGGCAAAACTTGGCAAAAGCAAGTTACAGGTCGGATGAGTTTCTGCTTGTTTAGCTCAGCGCAGAGGTCTCCCAGAGTGGCACGGTGCAGATCGTACTAACGCTTCTCTAGCAGCCCTGTAGCATTGGTGACTATTCATTTTACTCAGTTACCCAGTGGTGTGTCAAAGTTCAAAAAAAAAAGTTGACCGTGCTGTATCTAAGATCTGTCCATTCAGAAGCGATGTTACTGCTTTGTCTTGTCTCAGCAACTCTGGAGCCATTTTCATTCTTTCAGTATATTATTACTGTTACAACTGTGACTCATGCAGGATATGTGTTAGGTCAGGAAAAAGGAGCAATTGTGAAAACTGCCATTATGTTTTGATGACTATCAAATATTTGAACTTTTACTACTCAGAGGAAACAATTGTTGCTCTTATTATGAGCTCCTCTGTAGAGCAGTGCTCATGGTGGCCTGTGCAGCTCAGCAGCATCTTTTGGCACTTTATAGAAAGCTGATGGACAAACTGTATAGAGATTAAATAAATTCTGAATTATGAACTCAATTTTAGCGTGTTCTGAGAAACAGTCTTGGTTTTCAGCTTGATTAATCTTTGATGAAAAAGCACCTATCTGAATCATGTGTCCGGTTAGCATGTTTTTAGTAAGTCACATCAAATAAAATTGCTGTGGAGTTGTACATACTTTAGTACACTACTACACTTAGAAAAAAGAAAAGTTACCAGCCCTAAAACTCATAATTTTCTATACGCATTTCACCATTGGTGGGACTGATTCTGCAACCCGTGCTCACGTGACTTCAAAGGCGTTATTCTCATGAGTAAGGGAGTTCTGTTTGTGATACTTGCACAGACACGTTTTATGGAAATAACCTGTTTGATCAGGTCTGACTCTTCTCCTGCCAGCTATCATGTGACAGCTAATAATTGTAAATTCACCGCATCTCTTACATGCACTTTTGTCTGGCTACATTTTCCCATGTGCTATCTATGTTGTTTTTTTTTTCCTTCCCAGTCGTTAGGCTATGGTTATACCTCCTACTCATAACTTGGTTGAACACAAAAATATTAAGGGACCAAATCCCCTCCTTGCATATGCACACAAAACATCTGCCCGGAACCTGCAGGCTCTTCTGCCAAAGAGTTTTGTTGTAGAAATAGAAACTAAAGCAATTTCACACCCAGGAATTATCACCTAAGATTATGTTCTTAATTCTGCAGTTTTACATTCCTAAGTAAAAATGGCCTCTAAGCAAACACGCATTTGCAGCTAGAGCCATATTAGAATTCGGGTTTTATTGAGGAGTTTTACTGAGGAGATTTAGCATGACTAATTTGAAAAACTCAGATTTGAATGATAATGGCATACACCCTGTATTGAAATTACTTTTCCGTTCATTTTTCTAATGGTTAAGCTCAGTTACTGTATGGAAATTCAGTAGTTCTGTATGACTCAGCAGAACAGAAACAATCGCAGTGGAAACTTTCCCGAAGTGGTCAGTTCAAACATATTTTAAAATAAATAAATCTTTGGAACATGTTCTTGAAATAGTAATGGATTCCCCATCCTGGGTGCAATACAAAATACTGCTGTCAGTTGCTAACACAGGAAGCAATAGAAACACATGCCTTCTGCCAAATTAAAAAACAAAATACCAGAAAAATCACCCTGAAAACGTCCAACTTTAAATTGGAACAAGCACATTCATTAGTTAACCTACAAAAATGGAAAGTACAGACAAAAACACATTCACGTTTTGCTTTAAAAGGGTTCAAATAACTTCATTTTAAAATATGAGGTTTTGTCTTATGTTTCAACTCTGATTCTCATTCTTTCATATGCACTGATTTATCATGTCTTAAAGAGATGCAGAATGAATAAAGGGAAGGGTTCATTATTTCAACCCTTTACTAGTCAGAGCTTTGGCTGAGTAAGAAAGACGTAAAAGTCCCAAAACGCTGACACAACCAGAGCTACCATGGCACCCCGATGACTAATATATATAATGTGTGTGAGCTCTCAGCACTCCTCCCATGCAGGCCAGTAACAATACCACCGTTGACTTCAAAGAGAGAAAAGTAGATCCAATATGAATAATGCTGGGAAGATGTTAAAGGCGTGTTCAGTCATTTAGATTTGAGTAGGTGGAGAAGGGAGGATTCCATAATTGCGTATAATATTGCTTGGCAGTCAATTAATGATTAGTTAATTCTTGTTTGTAAATTGCTTTGAAGGTGCAAAGAACCATGCACATCCTATGGGCCTAATTCTGTTCCCAGTTACCTCAGAATAAATCCAGAGTAACTCCAGTGTGACTCCAGAGTGTCATTCTGGACACAAGGTTGAGGCGCTGTATCATTACAATAAAAGACAAGCTTTCTGACAGGCCACTGTGGAGATGACAGTCACCATAAACATGTTACCTGCCTCCACCTCTGCCAGCCCAAACCAGAAACAGCTTGTGCAATGAACCTCTAACTTCTCTACCAATCTTCCATGCCACAGTCTCTCAGCGACTAACAGGACAGCAAATCTTGCTATCATTCTGATCAGCTTGCCTACCCCAAGGTCCTCAGAATGCATCCCACACATTCCAGTGGCTCCTATTGCTTTAATTATCATCAATCACCACATCGGTGGAAAGTACTGGACTTTAAGAGTAGTTTAGAAGGGAAATTTGCTCACTGACTAGAAGTATGCTGTTGTTACCTGCTAGAAGACAATACTTTTCTGCTTGAATTAGCACTGGAGAAAAAGGGTTTGCATCACAGAGAGACAGTAGAAACAGACAACTAAGGTGGGGGGCACCTTCTAACTGCTGCTGATAGTGGAGAACCAGAAAACATTAGCCGGGGAGGCAGAAGAACCTCAGTCCCTGAGGTCCCCATCAGGTTGGATAGATGTCACTCCAGAACTGTTGAGATTTAGCTGGTGAACTAGACAGCTTTGTTTGGTGTCTGCCCGCCCTGCTTCCTGTAAGACATCAGTAACTGAGAGAGAAATACCAAACGCAGACACCAAGTTTGTCAGATCAGCCTTTTCAAATAATATCACAAACTATACTAAGGACTCTGGATTCAAAACCATCAAGACTTCTTTCAAGATATTCCATTAACAACACACAGCAGAATGGGAATTTCCTTAGTTAGCACAGGACAAGTGTGGAAATACAGGGCCTAAATTCACAATTCCCAGCATTACCAATGAATGAATTGCTGACATTCCCACTACTGGTGCTCAAAACCAAAGAATGAAACTCCAGTGGAAAATACATATTCTTCAGTGCTTGAAAAAGGAACTCCCTAGAGGCTAAAATCAAGTGGTTTATGAATATTCCTGTCCTTAAAGAACAGAATTCTTTGCATAGTTCTGATTTCAGAGATACTCAAGAGAGATTTTCAGTTAGTCCTACTGAGTAGGAGAGTGATGGAGGTGAGACAGGAGTTTCACTGTTAAGTAACAGAACAGGCCACAGGATACAGACAGCAGACAAGATTCACTCCCATTGCACTGGGAGGTGTACACCCATACTTTTCTGGGTCAAGACAGTTGCTTGCGTGCCAGGAGGGTTTCAGCCTAAGGGTGGAGAGGATTTCACTGTACTCGCCAAGGGCAGCTCTGTTCTGCCGGTGGGCAGATAAGAGATGGCTGAATTGGTGCTTTTTCTGGTGGACTTCATCTCAGGTTCTCTGGTGAGGGTGTAATCTGCCCCTTCTACTGCCCTATGTTTCCCCACCCAGGGGATTATCAAAGTACAGGCCTGAGCTCCCACTGGGGTGGAAACAGCCCACGTTTTAAATGCAGTCTGCTGTTGTCCCCCCAGTGAGGCCAGTAATGGCTGCACATGAATTTGAACCCCATTCTCCAGCTGAAGATTTAAATAGCCACCAAGACATAAACTCGGATTACAAAATGTACTGATGCTTTTAGCACAACATAAACATATTGTAATGAGTTTCCTGCAGAGTACATTTCTTAACCATTTATGTCAATAGCTTGCTCAATGAAACAAGAAAAAAAAAAAAATCCTTGCTCTGTGAATAGTCCAGTAAATTTCAAGGGATACACACTCCAAATGGGCAAATCCACACTCTAAATGTCCTCTTCTCAAACAGATTAGGGCAGCCATTATGTGTCAAGGTCTCAGGGAATGTTCTGGACAAGTTCAGATCACTGGAGAGATTGTTCTGTAAATGACCGATGGTGGATCTCTTACAGCGCATAGGTAAATAGAGGGGGAAAGGGAGAAGAGAGGGGAAGGAGAGTGAAGATGCTGTGCATTAACCAGTTGCATGTACGAGGCTGTTTTAACATGAAGTAAGTGGAAAAAAGTCTGTATCTGTCTTCCAGCTTTGAAAGAACAACACAATAAATTTGAAGTGAGGAAAATCCCATGGGGTAAAGCTACCACAGAGAAAATGATTGTCACAATTTTATCCAAGTATAACTGACATAAAACCCACCAGATAAAACATGTCAGACAAAAAAATAAACAACAAAAGAAGCTATTGAACAGTACTGGGAAAAGATAAGGGAAGTCAAAAATGAGTAGCTACAGCTGTTAACCACATTTGGTGAGAAAATAGAAACTCTGCAAGACTTTTTGAGTCACCCTGCTATTTTGCTTTCCCCACCGATGAATGAAGCAAACATCTGGTCCTGCAAATCCCATATTCTTCACCTTTTGTTGTCTGAAGAGAGCAGGGGCAGGTCCTAAACCCAAAAGAAATGCTTTGGAGAGGCACATTCACCAAGTGAACTTCACACCTTATTTAGGAACAAGGTTAATCACACCGTGCCTTCTTTTAAATTGTGCTAATCAAGAAATTGAGGATTCTCTATTAATTTTTATTTTAAAGTAATTACTTCTTGCATCTGATCCTGCCACCTTTATTTACTCAAGATTTTGGCGTCATGGTCAGACCTCAAAGCAAAGCCCATGGCCATCCAGGGATATCTGCCTGATGACTGCAGTTGGCTTTCCATCTTATATTGATTCTCTTCAACCTCAGTGGGAAGTTTCAAGAAAACATTTTCATTATTTTTGGTTAAACTGCATAGTTAAGTACTCCAGGTCTATTGTGGACTTTCTAAATAAGAAAAAATAAAGAATACATTCTTTCAAATAAATAAATACTCCTTTTCTAGTTTCCTAGATATACTTTTTAATAACAACTTCTTGCAAACACTTTTCTCGTCATTTGAGGTGTTACAACCTAAAAGTCTGTGAGAAAGCTGTATTTTGATGTAGGTTTAACCTGACATTTACTATGGCACGTCCCTTCACACTCAAAGTTCTGCCTTGAAAGACAGAATTAATTTTGAACGAATTAACTGTCAAGGAATTCGAGTGACGGGTATAGAAAAAAATGAATTGTACAAAGTCATTTATGGAGGTCCTGTAGCTGTGGCCCAGACAGGCTATTGCAATAGACTTGAGAGAAAGTGCTGTTCCAGTCCTTCAGTGTAGCGATGTATGGCAGTTGGGTTTTGCTTACTGCGTTGTTATATATCAATCTTCTTATTGTTCTTGCAGGTACTCTTGGATTTCAGCACAGGATTTCATGTAGAGGTAATATATATTTCTTTAGAAACTGATTTTCTAATCAAATGAAATGTAACCAATGCAAAAAAAAAATGAAATGGAAAATACTGAACTAAGACATTTGTGAATGTGAAGATTGAAAAAATACTTAAATATTGAACAGTGGCAGGTAATAACCTGCTAACCCTCGCAAGAGTTGTTCTCCTGAACCTAGACGAGTATCTCATACAAGGAATACTTTTCAAATAAACATGTACAGCCTCAGAGTTTGGGACTCGCAGACATGAAAAAGCACATGATCTATAAAAAACCCTTTTCTCTTTGTTGTTGGAAATTCTAAATGTCTGTATTAATTTAAAATGGTTTGAGGTTCCTGATCCTATGATATTGGAACTTTCTGTCAAAGGTAAAAGAATGGGATGAAAATGGAATGGCACGATGGAAAACCTTCAGAAGACAAAAACGTGAATGGATCAAATTTGCTGCAGCTTGTAGAGAAGGAGAAGATAATACTAAGAGGAATCCAATTGCCAGAGTAAGTAAAAAGAGAAACAGAAGTGTTCACTGATGAGGAAGATTTTCTAAAACCAGGGTGATAAAAGCAGAGATTTAGAAGTATATTTGCTTGGCGTAGTCAAAGCAAGGAATGTACAATAAAAGAAAGATGATGCAATATTTCCAGCTCTGCTGAGACAGTCTCATAAGGTAAACCCAGGTGGCTGCCAAGGAGTGACCAAAGACTCCCCAGAACATTGCCATCAGTCTACTTCCCGGACAGCTCAAACCACAGTCTCTTTATATACAACATCTGTGTACTAGATCGTGGTGTTTTTCTGTTCTCTCCCGCTCCGAGAAACCCCTGAGTTCAAGGGTAGTGTATGACTTCTGTGAGCAACAAAGCAAAGAAGATGTCTTCCTACCCTTTCATCATGACCATACTCTTATTGAGGTCCAGCCACAGTGTGACACTCTTGGAAGTTTCTCTCTCCACTTCCCTGCCAGAAAGAGAAACAGAAAGCCTGTCCAGAGCTTAAGGGAAGATGGATCTCTAGGCTGACTGTTTTGTAGAAGAGCTTCCCATTGCCTCTGTCAGTTGAACCTTGTGAAAAATGGTTGAGGAACTGAAATTATATTTTTTACAGGAACTAATAATAGGGGGAAAAAAGCCCTGCAGGTATCTTCAGTAAACTGGCATAATTTATTATTATCTATTATTGTAGATCCGATCAGATTGTGAAGAAAACAATCCAATCACATACAGCATCTCTGGAATTGGAATTGATCGTGCCCCCTATGGAATATTTGTTGTTAACTCAAGAACAGGAGAAATTAATATCACATCAATAGTGGATAGGGAAGTAACCCCAGTATTTGTTGTAAGTACTCTCCTTTTCCTTATACCTTTGTAATGATGGACTAACATTAACTTGTTTCAGATTGTTACTCTATTTACTTCACTTTTGGTTTTAAAATGAGTAAATCTCTTCATCTAGATACGTTGCTTTGCTAAACACTCAGTGACGGGTGTAGATTTGGAACCACCTCTTGAACTTCGAGTCAGAGTTCTGGATATAAATGACAACCCTCCTATATTTTCACAAACTGTATTTACAGGATCCATTGAAGAAAGCAGCATGGACAGTAAGTAATTATGTTATGTCAATTATAGTATAGCTGGTGAAGCTCACAGAATACAGTTAATATAAACCTGAGGTGCTCATTCTACTTTTTCTTAGGCAATGACATATGTTGGCCAGGGCTACTGCAGAGGAAGGAGCAGCAGATGCTTCTCCAAGTGCTATTTCGGATGGGACCCAAGCTCACTGCCTAAAATTAAGCAGTGATTCTTCTTCCCCCTTTCCTCCCACACACAAATGCTGAATGTTCCAGTTTCTGACCACACCATCATGCAAATTCTTTCAGTTGTGAAAATTTAACACAAATCAGTTCATTCCTTCTCATTAAAAAAAAACCACCTACACTTGTTTCCTTTGAGGGTATATAAAATACACTTTTTTCCCATTTTTTCTGTTTCAAGTATTTGTAACCTGACTATTGCAGTAGAGTATTACTTAATAAACCCTTACTTAAATCACTGAAATGGTTCTTTTTCCCAAACAACGTACAGCAGTCAACATCAGACATGCAAACAGCGCTGAGGCAATGGTGCTGAACACTCATTGTCTATTTCTTAGAAATTCTCATTTAAAACTGTGGAGAATTCTTCATGAATATTTCTTACAAGCTTGGTACTTTTATATAGTTTATATATATTGCTTTTATATAGTCCCTATGGTGACTTAAAGATGGCCAGTGCAAATCTGCATTACTCCACCTGACCTTCATTTTTAATGCATTTTAAAGTAATTAACATTCAGTTGGAATCAGTACTACAAAACGAAACTCTTCTTTTTCTTTGTAAATGCCAATGAATAGGCAGCATTTTATCATTTTTATGCACCAAGTTTTAGTATTGTCCTGATAAGCTTTTTGCAGGAACAAAACAGATTTTCTGACTTGTTTTTATTATTCTTAAGACACACTGGTGATGAAAATAATTGCAACGGATGCAGATGAACCTAATCACTTGAATTCTAAAATTGCCTTCAAGATAGAGAGCCAGGAACCTTCAGGTCCACCCATGTTCATTATGAATAAATATACTGGAGAACTCCATCTTGCAAATTACCTTGACAGAGAGGTAACATTTCCCTTTCCAAAGCTAAATAACATGACCTTGTGGTGTATACGTGTTAAGGGGGAGGGGGGGAAGACAAATGTGGGTTTTACAAAAACTAAGGGAGAAATGCATTTTTTTCTATATGTTACAAATAAAATATCTAAGGCAAATTACTGCATTAGGAAATAGAATGAAGACATGACTATTTATAACCTTTAAGATATCTATATATACAGGTGCTCCTTCTAACACACTCATGTCTCTTTCTGTGACAGCAACACAGTAGCTACACTCTTGTAGTGAAGGCATCCGACCGGGACGGAGCTGCAGATGGAATATCATCCCTTTGTAGCTGTAACGTTAAAGTTATTGATGTTAATGACAACTTCCCAACTCTTGCTCAAAGCTCTGTAAGTTTTTAATACAAAAACCAACATCACTGTTTTAAAACCCTATTCCAAACCCCATTGATAACAAAGCCCTCACTAACCCATAGGGCACTTTCCCATTGGAATGCTCCACTGGATTAATGGCACTGTTGCCTTGAAGTGTGCTCAAAATCCACCCCATCGCTTGCACACCCATTCTGATAACATACAGATAGATTATTTTTGTATTCAGAGAAGGCAGTCCTGACACTGACCTCTCTGTATTCAGAGAAATGCCACCATTCAGGTGTCCAGCCTGTGGAATACAGACAGATTATGTAGATTAACTCAATTCTTGTATGATCTTTTCTTATAGAAAGGACAAATCTATTTCCTTTAAGATGCCTCTGCAAACACTTGAGGTGATACAGCTCTTCAGATCTGCAACTAGAATCACAGTTTACCCAGAACACACAGTTTTTATTAAATTGCCATGGTCTGTGGGCAGGACATCCTTCAAAAGAATCTCTGCAGCCAGCTGTTTTCCTCACACTGTATGCTGTAGTGTTTGCTAACAGGTATTTATTTATCTGTCATTCCAGTTTTCAGCAAGTATTTCAGAAAATTCACTCAGTTCAGAACTGCTCCGGATACAAGCTCTGGATGCTGACGAAGAGTTTACAGACAATTGGTTAGCAGAGTTTTTCTTTATATCCGGTAACGAAGATAACTGTTTTGAAATTGTTACAGATCGATCTACAAATCAAGGAGTCCTTAGAGTAATTAAGGTATGGATAAGTATTGTGATTCAGCTGTTGAAATAATAATCTTAAAATAGTTTTAATTAATTGTTAACAAAAGTAAATGAGCAGTAAAACCACTGTCATTCAACCATTTAAAATAGAAAATATTTAAATAAAATTAAGGGAACTTTTATTTTTTATCTAGTTCTCTGTGGTTTGTCTTTTAGGAACTGAATTATGAACATCTCCAAACTCACTCACTGATGATTGGTGTCAGGAACGTAGCTGCCTTCCACCACTCTGTCGCCCAAGACTTCCAAATATCTGGGACACCCCTCATAGTACAAGTAAAAAATGTGATTGAACCACCAAGATTTTCTCCACCTTCTATTGTGTTTTCTGTACCAGAAAGCACAAGAGTGAATCACATTGTGGGAACATACACGGCCATTGACGAGGACACTGGAGCTATTGCATCAAATGTTGTGTAAGCTCTGCTCAACTCCCTGGATGGACTAATTTTTTTAATTGAGAATTCAATGGGATGTGGAATAGGAATTTAAAGGGTGCTTAAAAACTACTTAAAAAATGATAATAGATTAGCAATAGGCTATGATAATACTTTCAAAATATAATGGACTTCAATGCATTTACTTTATTCCATATTCTGCTCTACATCTTTTGAAGTCTACACAAATTTTGCTTTAACAGGGTGAAATGAAATAGGATCTAGTGCAGCCTAAGGAAGAATATTCCAAACTGACAAATATAATTAGTAAAATGCATACGTAATACATATATTCATAACATAATGCTGAGTATTTTTACTTTGCCAAATACAGATATAGCATAGGACGTGATCCAGGCGCTTGGTTCAGAATCAATCAAAACACTGGTGAAATCACACTGAACAAAGTCATTGACTGGGAATCAGTCTACGTGACCAACAGGCAGTACAGAGCAGAGGTTCTGGCTATCACCAGAGGTAAGAAAAGAGATTTAATTTTTCTGAAACAAAACTCTTCTTTGTTCCAGATTTCTCTCTCTGTTTTTTCCTGTTTCTCCTTTTCCCACATGAACTGAACTATTTATAGTAACAATAGTCCCTCCTGACCACAAATGTCTTCTTTTCACAGGGGTTCCTCGATATACTGCTACTGGCACCATTGTGCTTTCAATACAGGACATCAATGACAACTGCCCAACTATTAATACTGAAGTAAGGAAAGTATGTATGCATTCCCCATCAGTGATTATTACAGCAAAGGATATGACTGGTGAAGCATATGCTCTCCCCTTTACATTCAGCATACATGGTGAACCTCAAACTACGTGGATTATCAGATCAATAAATGGTAAATTAATCTACATTTTTTTTAACATAATTAACCATAGTAATAGGCTCTTATCTAAGATAACAAAACAAAACAGTTATTAGAATCTACTCTAATCTCACTGAAATGTTATTTTATGCTCATATGAGTTCATGAAGTTGCTCTGGATTTACATGTATATATATTTTTGTACACATATATTACAAAATTATATTAGAACTAGAATCAGAATCATTATCTGTGTTTTATCTAGTTATCATCTTCTAAAGGAAACTAAAAATGTACCAAAAATATAAAGCAGTGAAGCTGTATTTCACTTAAGTGTAGCTCTGATAAGCACCTCTATTGGTCTAAACCTAATGAGGTAATTCAAAAGGAGTAATTTGACACCTTTTAATTTCTATATTGATACCTTTTTATTTCTATATTATCTGAAAATTTCTAAACATATGACAAAACTCTCAAATTTATTTATTAGAATATAAAGGTATTAATTGGCAGAGATTTATGAGAGGCATATGAAAATGGCAAATAAAGATTACAGCTTTTGCATTTTATTGTACAAATTGTACTTGTGTTTCTAAGAAAAACATTTTAGTCAGTGCCAAGTAGAGCTTTCCCAGCTTCCTCCAACAGGACATAACAAAATAATGAATTAATCAAATCTCATACATCACTAAATGATAGAACTTGCATAACTTACTGTATGCATGGACTACAATAAATGGCAAATATCACAATTCCAACTACTCTTGTGTCTCCTATTTGTCCTAAGCAGATGCAAATATGTAACTTTAAATATTTCAAAACTATTGAAAAAACATTTGAAAAACACATGTAGATTCCTTGTGAGAGGGAAAAAAAACAGCATAAAACTTGCAATTTTTATGTTCACCGTTGTGCAAATAAAAATCAGGCAAAAGCAGCAGTAGATATAAAAAAGTGCATATGCCCCTTTTATATTTCTCAGGGTCAAAAATGCTGACTAGACTGATCCAGCTCAGGTTTTCCAAAAGAAAAAACCTATTACAGCTTAATATTATAAATTTCACCTTTGAATAAGTATTGTAGGTGCATAAGTAACAGAAGATCTTAGAATGGGAACACTTGCTCTTCATTCTGTTCTATGAACATCACTCACAGAGATTATAGCTTTGTACAGTATTTATAGTCAATACCTTAATCTAAATATTTCCTTTTTTTTTCTTCCCCCCAAAGCTTCCTCTGCAGAACTAGTGAGTCAGAACATGGACTTTTACATTTATAGGATCTATGTCAGTGTAACAGATAACCAAGGCCGACGATGCCGTAAACCGCATATAATTCCTGTGCAAGCTTGTCAGTGTGACAGTCGTAACTACTGCACCAGTGGGGCCACCAGAATAATTATTATTGGTAGCGGCAGAGGCAGCGGTGCTGGTGGTGGTGGTGCTGGTGGTGGTGGTGCTGGTGGCGGTGGTGCTGGTGGTGGTGGTGCTGGTGGCGGTGGTGCTGGTGGCGGTGGTGCTGGTGGCGGTGGTGCTGGGGGAGGCCAGGAGGGTGGAGAT
>JAAGNO010019862.1:0-19161 GCA_033439905.1 Ceryle rudis
TCTTCTAATTATTTTTTTCCTATGAAAATTATGGTAATTTTACAAGGGTTTATGTTTTCATAGTAGAAAATTTTTTACTACTTTGGTTATGTCATATGCAAATCCTCTTCCACAATTAATATCTGTTAATGGAATACGAGTTTTCTGATTCAGGTATTTAAGATTTTTGAACCTTGAGTACTGCTTTGAAAATTTTCAACAGCTCATTTTTTATACCATGTATAGATACCATCTTTGCAAAATGTTTTATTTCAGTTGAATGCTTTCAAGGCTGAAAATTAATTCTTTGGGAATTATTTCTTCATATTTAGTAAGAAAATGAGAAAGGTGTGGCTCAACTGGAATCCTCTTGTCCTGTTTTCTTGAATAATTTCAAATAACCAGGTATTTTAAAACAGATTTATACTTCAAGTCCCTAGATGTTACCCATGTATGAAATAAATGGACAAAAGATGAGGTTCTGAGTTGTCATTTTAAAGTGTGAGGATCTTGCCTTCTTGAATCTGTTTGATACAGGGAGATTTCCAAAGCAAAAATAGAGCACCATGTATCTAAGTCTCCCTGGACATCAGCCCAACTGTCTTCCTTCATGGTATGTCCAGTGGGGAGTCAGAACCAGGGGTTGGCTAGGTCTTTTCACCCTGGCACTTTGGGCTGCAATAAAGGAGGCTAAGTGTAAGCCAGCAATTTCAGTATTTTGCATGGCTGCCTGTGCTCCTGCATCAGAGGAGATGGTCAGTCAGCCTTCTACATGTAGCAGTTACAGATATTGCCATGGGTAAGATCATCTCAGTTGCGACTTCCAAACACGCCAAAAACTGTGGAAGCTGCTATCTGAGGGTCAGCCTTCATGTGGCAGCTAAGCCAGTGTTATAGGCAGCTGTAACAGAGAAGGGCATGCAGCTGCTCTGGGGACTTTTGTGCTGGGTTTATGTGAGCATGCAGCTGGGGAGTAGAGGAGGGAAGTCAGAATGGATTCCCCCCTTTGGACACCTCTATCACTTAGGTCACCTTACACTTGTTTGCACCGATGTTTAACCAATAACACTGAGAGGCACCAAGCCTTCCCAGATTAACATTATTTTGAAAGAAGTGAGCAAAGTTAGTGAATCTGCATCCTCCCTTTGAGTGTGAATACCAAACATCAACTCTGACTACAGCTACATCTCTACTGTTACTGACTTGTAGGGAAAAAAACAAATACACAACCCAAACAACAATAAATGGGTTATTATAATTTCCATCTATCTTTGGTGCCACATATCAGGATTAATAGAATATAATAATTTATATAAAAGTAATTGAAAACATGGTATCTCCATTCCCACACCCAGAGTACATTCATCATTCAACAGCAAGATAAGTTACAGAAATAAAATCTAAGTTAGGATAAGAAAAAGTCCCTGTGATTTTGAGTGGTTTGAATTGTTGGTGGGGTTTTTTTTTAATTCTAAACCAGTAGCTGCTAATAAAGCTAACTAAATTACTACAGATTTAGCATCTAATATAAATGAGTTTATCATCTGTGAAATGCAAGGTGATTGCATTTGAAGTCCATTTGAAAGTTCTCAGCAATGCACAAGCTATCCCCATGCAGGAGTAGAAATGACATTCCCAACAAATAGCAGTTTTGTATCTTAAATTTGCAATGTGGCTTTTCAGTCCAGAAGGAATTCACCCTTTCTTAGGCTTGATCCAAGCATGACTGCACCAAAGCTTTTATGGCCGCTCAGGGTAGAAACACTGCTACATCTCTGGCATGGCATTATTTCCTTTTTTTTTTTTCTTTTTTTTTGGTAGATTTTCTTCAAGTAGAAAGTGAAGGTCTTAAAATGTGCAACCCCGCTTCAGTCAATCCCAGTCACTATTGAAATAAAGAAATCCAAATGGTGTTAAGCAGGTTGCTATCATGCAGCACTTTAGATTCCTCCTATTTAAAATATTCAGGTTTGCTTATATACTGCCATTGAAGTTCAAAGCACAGTATTTGGTTCATTTAACAACTGCAGATACTCCATTAGCCTTTCTTACTACCAAGTTCACATCCCATATGCCTGCTTGATCCACATGTCACGTTTTGTCAAATGTAAGCACTCTCAGGGAGTGGCCATGTTCTTACATTGTATTGCAAAATGGGCCTCCAACCTGAATACCCACTGAACCACAGACTAAAATTTTAATAATAGAAGAGCAAATGGAACCTCTGCAATCATGAGGACTATAAGCAAGGAGGAATGGTTACATTGGTGTAAATATGTGGTGGGCAAGAAGATATGTAAATCTTACTGAAAAGATAACTTAAGGCCAATAATATGAAGTTAGATTCTACAATCAGTATTCTTTCTTTGAAAGTACCCAATAAAAGAAAGCTTAATAGGCCAAGTACCCAGAATCCTTGCCTGGTGCTTAACTTCTTTGCTCAAAACAAAACAAAGCACATAAAAGCACTGGTTTGAGTGTTTTAGAGTAGAAATTGAATTAATTGCAATCTAAATACATATATACTTCAGCAATCTGGCCACTGACATTTCCACACTTCAATTAATATGCAGTATGATTCCTAAAAAAAAAAATAATATAATTCCAAGCAGTACTAGTAGAAGGAGCTGCTTTAGTACGTTGTCAAGACTTATATATTTATACACATATATAGCCTTCTTTCTGTCTCTGGACACACGCTCATGCATTCATATATATATATATAGAAAGGATAAAACTATAGCAGAAATCTATTACACTGACTTCTTGCTGTCATTCTGACTGAAATTATAAGTGTAGAATAGGAAGAGGGGTAGTGGTTTTAAACTGGAAGAGGATAGATTCAGATTAGAAATTAGGAATTTTTTCACTCTGAGGGTGATGAGACACTGGAACAGGTTGCCCAGAAAGGTCATAGATGCCCCAGCACTGGATGTGTTCAAGACCAGCTTGAGTGCTGAGCTTTGAGTGACCTGGTCTAGTGGAAGGTATCCCTGGTCACAGCAGGGGGGAGGTTGGAACTAGATGACATTCAACATCCTTTCCAACCCAAACCATTCTGTGATAAATATGTAAGTTTATAGCAACAGTTGTGTCATGGTCCAAATAACTTCTTCCCTGTCTAGAAGAACTATTTCTTCTTTTAATATTTTTATATGCAAATTGCAAGGTAATCTCCTTGAAAATAAATCAAAAGTCTCTCCCTGTAAAATAATAGGAAAATTAATATAAATATGATACTAAAATTTTAGCACGTAAGAGAACTTTATTTTTTTGCCACTTGAGTTATTTAGACTGTAATCATATAAAGATACTGCATAATGATGAGAGAACAGCTGTACTAGTTAAGTTATATAGTCACTATCCGCCTTAGAGAGTAGTCAGTAAAAGTGCTTAGGAAAGGAGTTTTGTAAAAGGCTAACTATAGAGCATTCTCTGAGTATATTTTCTCATTTTCAGACAATCTGTGGCATTGAGATTTCCTGAGCCAGAGGCTGCATGCACATCTTTGTGCTTAATGGCCCTTAATGGATCTTTTTTTTTTCTAATCATTTGCCTAATTATTTTTTTAACTCATTTATCCTTTTGGCCTTCGCAACATCCTGTGGCCATGAGTTCCACAATTTAATTATGTGTTATGTGAATAAGTACTTCCTTTTGACCCTGGATGCATTAAGAATACTCTATCTGTATTTCTTTTTTTTTTTTTTTTTTCTTTTTTTGCTGATGCATATACAGCAGGAGCTAACTGCTTGGAAACTTTATTCTTCAGACTTTACCTCAGTGTTATTTTAATATGAAATGGCCCTTTTGATGTTGCCATAAGCAAGGATATGGACTATAAATAGTACATAAGTGCTGGCTATATCCTGATGCATACAAGTTTCAAGTCCAGCTCTTTTTTGTTTGTTTGTTTACCAGAATATTCTCTAAAACTCTTAGTTTTAGAGACTGTTGGTCCCTGATAGACTTTTGTGGTCTTATCTTTTATGAATCCCAACCTCTAGGGGCTGTAAGGAATGAAAAAATTAACAAACAAACCAACCCTACCAAAAACCCAAAATCCAAACACACACACAAAAAACCCCAACAAAAGAAAACCCAAAAAAACCCCAAAAAACAGGGGGAAAAATAAAAATAATTAAATAACCCAACAACAATCAAAATCCAGACGATATTATAAGCTTAAATTAAAACCAAGAAGACTAGACATACTGGCCTGAACAGTATGTGAAAAAAAGAAGGTTAGTCTTCATGTTTCCTAAGTTGGATAAATTCACTATGGTCACTGGCAGATCCAGCTTTATTCTGTAAATGAAGAGTGTTGCTCTTGCATCTGACATTGGTGAATTTAGCCCAGAGAAATGAGGCATAGTTGAATATCAGGATTTTATCATTAAAAATAGGAAAGTCAGCTTCTTTAACAGAAGAGGTGGAAGTAAACAGGAATTTTGAATGAGTGCAACACAATTCACAGTTGAGTTATTTTTCACTAAATAACTAAATGGGGATTTATGGCCATACCTGAGGTGCTTCAGTCTAAAAATGTCAGATGTACAACTTTTGATTTAGTCTGACAGAGGTAGAAGAAATAAAGCAAAGAATAAATCTGATGAAATCTCTGAAGCTAAGGTTTTATTTCAGCCTAACTGAAAGAATCACTTACGTGCAGAAGGTTTTTTGTGTAGTTTTATTTAAAATATTTTCTTCGTACTTCTCACACAAGTATTCTTCTGGTGGCCTTGAATCATCCACTGCTGACTGGAAGACAACAAATAATAATACTTAATGCAGATAATATCCTCCTAGAGATATTACCACAAATTATTTTACACCCTGTTGAGCATATCATGACTCCTGGTGTGCTGCTTGGCAGTTCACTGCCCTCCAAATGCACTGCTTGGTCATTTCCTATATCCTGCAGTTTCTGACTTTATCGTGTAGATTATCTCTCTTCTTGTTCTGCCATCAGCATGGATCTAAAACTGTATTGGTAATTCTGAAGTTACTAAGTGACAGAACCTTAAGTGTAAATGTACAAACAGTCTTCATGTAGGCTGTTTAACACATTTTCCTGTAAATTCTTAAATTGTCTACATAACATCTTGGCTGTTCAACCACATGTAAGTTCAATGTTTTTCTATTACAGCAACTGCAAATGTAAGATATGCTTTAATAGAAAAGGTAACACAGCTTTATTATCTGATACAGATAGGAGATTGTTATGAGGCTGTTTTTCAGCTAGCTAGGCCTGGTTGTAAAGCATGTCTTCTTTTTTAACTAAAACCACCCACAATAAATCTAGGAGAATATGCATCATATCAGATGCCTCTTGTGGTAAATGGTGACAATCGGTGAGACTTGAATCATGCTGTCTCATTTCCAGCATGTTTTGAAAGGACAGCTGAAACAACTGGTGAGTCTGATGACTCTTCAAAAGGAAAAAAAATGAGTGTATCAGTATGAAAATAAGTATTGTACCTGATTTGTTATCACTAATAGGCCAGCAGTAATAAAGGTCTGTTTCCTGGAATCAAAGGATCCCTGGATTCATGGCACTTAAGAAGGGTAGGTGGAGGCTTGCTTCCTCTTGCACGACCAGAGTTTCACAGATCAGGCTTCCATTTCCTGGACATTTTTCTCCTTATTTTTAGCATTTTGGAGCATTGACATGCACAAGGAATTCAGAATTAAAACCAAGGCAGCCTCAAGACATAGCTGACTGAAATGTTTATATGCCTCACAATGTATCCTGTCATCATAGCCAAACTTCAAGGAACAGATGATTTCTGCTTGAGAAAACTATATTACGAAAATCTGGAAGGGACTCAGTGCTGTGAGTTGTTAAGACTTCTTGAGTTGCATTGTTTAGCCTAAGACATGTGGATACTGTTCCTTTTCTTAGGAAATAGCTAACAGCTTGCTAATTCAAACCGAAGGATGGTTCAAACACGGCAATATTAAAAACAGTAACATATTTTCCATTTAAAATTCCCACTATAATGTATCTCTCAGGATTCTATGTGGGGAAAAAAATAAAGTTAAGCAACTTTGCCTTGCTAAGCTTTTAACATTTTAGCTTGTAGAGTGATTTTAAATGCCTGCTAAATACAAAATAATTATATCTAAATATTTTATTCAACTAAAAAATAATTTATTCCAGGTACATCTTCAAGTGTTCCAAAGTTTTGTAGAGTTTGTAGAGCTGATCTCTATCTTTTCTTTGCAACTATGATACTATGCTGAACAATTTCTCCACCTGTGCTTTGAGGGAAGCCAGGCTTTCACTGAAGGAGTCTTTTGTCTAGAGCTTGTTAAAAAATGGAAATACTAATCTGTATTGTTTAGTATTATTTGTACAAGTAGCAGTGGTTGTCACCACAGTATGTTAGAAACAGAGAAAAAATGCCTATGGAGAGTATCAAAAAGACAGGGCACTCTCAGAGGGGGCTCTCAGGTTCCAGGGAGCTCTGCCATCACTCTAATAATTTGGTTTATTTTAGGGAAGGCAAACTCAGTACCTGCTCTGGCATGCAGTGTTTGAGTCCTAACTTTCCCTTGTGGTAAAAAACCCCATGTGTAAACATACATATATACACATACATGGGTATATATTATGTATGTGTATATATATATGGATCTGTATATATATAAACTAAGCCTTTTTCCTAACATCTGGAAAGAACTTAATTTCTGGTCTCATCTTGTTCTTTCTTGCAGTTTCTGTTGTTCTTCCTTTTTATCTTGATGTCATAGTTCAACCCCACTATCTCAAATCTTCATATTTTTGCCTCTGCTAATTGTTTGGTGTGTTTTACACTGTATAGAGTTGACATAGAACATATGGTAGATTACTAAGCACAGAAGTATTAGCTGGGATTTCTACAGAGAAACTATCCATGCTACCACTAAGGGTATCACTAAAACTTAAACAGATGATGAATATTTCATTAAATACAGTAATACAATCAATTGCTCTCCCAAAAAACTGCTAAAGCCTAAGTCAAATATTGTTGCCAGAGTTTGAATGTTTTATTACTTCTTTTTCTTAGAAGAACTGAAAAGCAACAAGATTTACTTGATTGGTACTTTTTAAGGGATTCTGCTGAAGCTGGATGATTGCTGTTTGAAAAGAAATGCTTCATTTTTTCTGACAAACATTGCTTGATAGATAAATAAATACGCATTCTATGTATATATAGAGATATTCTGGCAATACTTAAGTATCAGAAATAGTGTGGCCAGGAGGACTAAGGAAGTGATTGTCCCGCTGTACTCAGCACTGGTGAGGCCACACATCAAATATCGGGTTCAGTTTTGGTTCCCTCACTACAAGGTGCCGGAGCGTGTCCAAAAAAGGGCAATGAAGCTGATGAGGGGTACAGAAAACAAGTCTCATGAGGAGCTGCTGAGGGAACTGAGATTAATTAGTCTGGAGAAAAGGAGACTGAGGGGAGATGTTACCACTCTCTACAACTACCTGAAGTAAGAAATAACTAAAAGTTTCTATGTAAATGTGTATCTAATCAAATCTGAGCAAATGAAGTGAAAACATTTGGTTAGAATTTTGCATACATTGTGCAGTATTTCGAGAGCTGCATCTTTGCCTTAGAGTTAGCATTCTAATTGCAGTTATTATTGGCAGTGTATAATCACAAGTCAGGACTGGGCTCTGCCATATCCTTATGCTCTGATCACACTGCTGCTTTCATCCAGACCATGTATCCTGACCTTCTTGGTGTGGAAATGAGAATCCACAGATGGAATGCAGAGTTTGCCTTCAGAACTGGTAGCACAGAAGCTTTCCACTACCTTCTAAGACACACCAGATTTCAGACCCCCTTGTTTAAACATGTCTCAGGCACCTGGGCACTTAAATAGAAATCCAATCCATCCCACACTTTTCAAACAATTTGTAGTACAAACACATACTTGTTTGTTTTATATTTGAAGTAATCTCTTACTGCATTTATTCTGAACTTCAAGCTCCCTTCTCCCATAGAACATCACTGTCATGGGATGTAAGATCAGCTAGAATTTCAAGCACAGGAAAGGGTCAAATAGCATAACTAATCGCACTTCTATGAAAGACAACAGAACACAAGTTCACCAACTCAAGCCTGCAATGAGACCACAATTAAATGTTGAATACCCATTTGAACCACAAATCATTATTGCCCATACACCTTAAAATTCCAAGTGTAGAAATTCCACAGAGAGATGCAAAACTCAATCAGCACTTTATCTGTGTGCTTTCTCCACGTTTTATAATAAGTGCAGGTAAAATGTGTAAGTAATTGGATGATTTCTTGGGTGTTAACATCATGTGTGTTTCAGAGTGGATTTTCTGATTTTTTGAGCCGTTTATCTACAGGTCTTTTATGAGAGCATTTCTTCATTCTTCCCTGTTGTTCTCAGACAGCTGAGTCTTTATGTAACTCTTCTTCTCTATTACCTGTGTTTATTGCTAGCTGGGTCTCATAATATGTAACCATAAAATGTGATAATTCAGAATGATGTAGAATAAGCATACAATGTTAAAACTTTGTTTGTCCCTTCCTTACTAGACTAGGCTTCTCCTAGACTATAGGTCTATTTAATGTGATTCAAGATGCTCTTAGCATTTAAAAGGTGAAATTTTAAGTTTACTTCCTTTATGACTGTCTGTGGCAGGTAATAAGATTTAAGTTTTCTATCTTTCTACTATTTTATCACTGTATTGCTCTGTGAAAATACAGATTCTTAGAAAGTCATCCTAGATTGGACCATACCCTTTGTATTGGTAGGTAGCATTTATATAATATATATATAGGAGGTTATAGAAGTACAAGTTTTATTTTAGCAGTCTTGGAAAATTGTCATGTTCTGTTATCAGTAGATGCACCAGAGTAAACAGAAAAAACCCATGTAATTTGCACTGCTGGTCTGTGATGCTGGCAGAAATCACAGTACTCACTGCCCTCCCTAAGTTTCCTGATCTGACATCAATCTTAAGAACTGGAGGAAATTCACATTAAAAGATATGGAGCTATTGATGCACTACAAAGAACTGAAAGCTAGATGATAACATTTACTGGACGCAAATATCATCAGGAAAACTGCAGCCACAACCAGTTCTTTCCTATTCTTTTTCAAAACAGGACAACAGTTACGCTGCATGGGATAGCTAAATGTCCTGTTGTCATTTTAGCTCGCTTAAATCCACTTGATCAAACTAGGAGAAATAAATGCAAACTGTCAGTCACTTTTCCTTCTAGGAAGCAAGTCGATATTTGGTCCGTGTGCAGCAGATGCGTAGCTAATGCAATAAATATGGTTCTTAAATTTTCTATATATAAAATAAAAACTGCATATATTTTTCGGTTTTGGGTTTTGGGTTTGTTTTTTTTTTAATTTTGCAAAGAAGGATTTATCCTCTGTTCCACATTTGAAAGACAGAAAATTGCTGTAAGTGATTCTGAGTATTTTTGGACACTTTGTTTATCAGCATAAAAGATTAAAGCTTTGTGAATAAATATATAAATTTTGCAATTCAGAAAAGCACAGCTTTCTAACTTCAGAAATCCTCTTGTGGTAGCTTCTTGAACTAATGTATTTATAATCTATGCATTGAAGGTATTCAGCAGACTTGCAATGTTATATAAATACCATTAAGCAGGAAGCTTTTGTGATTTCATTCAAATCAAGTCCACTAGGATTCCTCTAGCTTTGTAAAGTTGTTGTTGTTGTTGGTTGTATGTTTGTTTGTTTGTTTGCAATTGTTGTTGTTTGTTTGTTTGTTTTCTTTCTTGTTTTTTGTTTCTATGGTGTTTCAGGGGGTGTCTACTTAGTTAATTTCTCCTGGGCTTTATATTATCCTCCTCCACTGCTTACAAGCAACAAAGAAAATACAACAGAACTGAGGACAAATACCTTAGCAGTTCCAGTCAGATCATTCGTAACAGAATGGAATATCTTGTTCCACATAAACTGGCTTACTCAGCACTTGTGTAAACTAACCTTATACCCCTTCCTTCAAGTTTATCCAGACATTGGTCATACCTCAGTTTATTTAGGGTGAGGGTTTCTATGTAATGTGATGCGATATAATATTAAGTGCGTACAATTATTTGGCTAGACAAACATCTGCATTTTCACTCCTGAAATCAATCACAGTCTGAAAAATACTGGAAATGAATGAACCAATGTATATGAGCAAAGTTTCTACAGTCATTTAATGAACAGTGCCTGCTTTGTTAGGTACAGACTGAATATTCACTCAGATAAACAGGAGCTTAGGCTAAAGCATATCTAACCCTCTCATATCTTTCTGTTATTTCCCATTTGATAGAGTAACACCTTTCTCAGCAGACATTCCTTGTGAAAGACGACAAGTTTGTCAGTGCTAGAAAATGATTAATTGTTTGAGGTCATTAGGAAAAATCTGAAATATCAGTGAAAAGTTGCCCTGAAAATTCTAAAAGGACATGGAGAAGCACCAGTGAGGGGCAAGCGTAGTTACAATAATTACAATAATTACAATAAAAAGTTGGGATACTTGTGGCTAAAAGATTTGACTTTTTGTTTCTCTCCTTTCATATGAAAAGTTTCATTTGGTAGTAGGTGTGATATGACCACACCTATCCCAGAAGTCAGTCAGCAGCACTAATGTTCTCAAGCTGCTTCTCTTGCCAGGCTGAACTGATATCTTTATTGGAGATGTATAGTTTAGCAAGCACTGGCAGCTCGGGTTCTTTTGCCTGTGTGCCCTTTTATTTGGTCTAGCTCAATATTGTATGTTGTTCCTATCTCAGCAAACCAATTTTCAGAAAGTTCTTTTTATTCTCTTGTAAAGCATCTTGGGATTTTCTTTCTCAAAAGCTGCCCCTGATTAGCTCAGTGGATGTGGAATTAAACTGTTTTGCTATTTTCTTTAAATGTCATCACTGCAAAGCCACTTGAACTAAAAGCACTTGTCACCTTGGTGCATTGTATGTATTTTGCAACTAACGGGAACAGTCTAGCTTTTTTTGTCCTCTTGAAAATGCAAGAGACCTTGATTCTGCACATAAAAGGTCTGGCAACAAGCCTGCAGATCCCTCTTCTAAGTGTATGCCAAGAGTTTGAGTTAAACATTTAAACAGCCAAGATTTGGGGCAACACGGATAAAAATTCTGTCGTCTCTTTTCACCAACTTTAAAACTTGTTCCCTTTATGATATCATAATCTCTAAAATATATGCAGTGTTCTTCAAAGCTACCCTCAGCAGCTGCTTTTGGTAACAAAACAAAGATAAAAGAGCTCTTTTGAAAAGCCTTCTCTCAGCCAAAAAGAAATATTTCCCTGCTCCCCTTTAAAGACCATGCTTGATATCTAATTCTGTTTACATGGGTCACTAATCATTCCAGTTTTGCATTGTGCTGTCCAGTTCCCGCGGTAGGTCTGGAAGCAGTTAGCCATTGCAGGGAGGTGGTGTGCCCTTCGCCTGGCAGTGTTTCCCTTTGTTTCAGGAACAGCAGTGCTCACAGTGCTGCATTGAGCAACCGTTGCCCCCAAAACCATCCTTTCCATTCTTAGCTTTGCTAACAGCAGTGCTAAGGTTTTAATTAAAGAGACGATGTGGCCAGTGGGAAATTTGAAGGATTACAAAGAGATGATGCCTGCTTAAGAACAGGAGAGAAAGGAGTTGATATCTGGACACCTTATAGATAAGCTTTACAAGGTCAAAGTTCAGCAAATTTTTTTCAGAAACTTAATTACTGGAAAGAAAGTAGGGGTTTTTCTGTGTAATTTTGTCAATTAAATGTCTGTTTCTTCACTCTTGCTTTTCATTTTTACAAATGCCTTAATTATACAGGTAGGGTTAATTTCTTCTCCTTGCTGTATTTGAATATATAGGCATGCTTGTAGCTGAGAATTTTCTTCTTAGTTGGAAATTAGTGTGTAACGCTATTTCCCAGGTAGATGGTAGAGACCTGTTTGTCTACACTCAGAGTAAATAGTGTGCATTGAATCCCTTGAAAAAGCACACATTTTTTGCTGGTTTATGTAGAGCAGTAGTACTCAATATTATTAATAGGGTATTTTGGTTTAATAGACAACGCTGCTATGTTTTAACACTTTGATATGTTCAAAAGTAGAACCTGGGAAAAAAATCGTTTACTTAAATAGCTTACATGGCAGGAAAGTATATGAGAGTCAATGGAAATCAATACAAAAAGAGACATTACTACTGCCAGGCTTTTGGAAGAGATGTATAGACAAGGTTGTTAATTGTTTTTCAATTGAATGATTTTCAGTGGGGTTCATAATTATTCAGTTGTATGTATTCTCAGTCCACTGTAATTCCACTCTAACTTCCAAACTGTCCACTATGGAGCATTTCTAAAAGAATAACACTAACTTTCTGGCGTTTCATGTTCTATAAGCTTTATTTCTTTAGTATCAAACGACTTTCTGATTTTAGTGTCACTTGAATTCCCCTATTTTTTTTCCAAGAATTATGTTGCAAACAGATCTTAAGAAATAATTGATATTCTGTTCTTCAGCTCAAAATATTTTAGCGGTCTTAATTTTTCAGGCCAGCTTTCAATATACTGCCTTTGAAGTTGTCGCGTGCTTCCTTTTCAAAAATCCTGTGGGAATAAGCCCTGATATGTGTATGTCTCCTTGCGCCTGTTCCTCCCCAGTCAAAGTTAATTATAATTAAACATTGACTATAAAAAGGAAAAGACATCTGTCCGAGGACATCATCACACTTTTCTGAAGTTTGGTCAACATTTGCTGTACATACACATCACTAGCTGGACTTGCTAATGTTCTGCTTAGACAGGGAACTAAATTACCATGGAATATAACACACTTTGATTGTGCTACAGGGGTTATGCCTGCTTTGAACACAGTTTAAATTAAGTGGCAGAACAGCGTAGGGCTGCCTAAAATATATCTGCCAACTCTAGGGATGTCAGTTCAACCTCCATTACCCTGACAACCTTGTGCATGCTATATATAACTACAGTGTGAGATAGCAAGTCCTGCGGCAGGGGAAAGATTTTCACTGGAAACAATTCTGTGAAAGCTTTTAGGAAGACAAGCTGGGAACATCCCTAGATAGAAGCAAAGCTGGATAACACTGAGTTGGAAGACAGAAAAGATACTTAGAAGAATGCTTCATCCCGCAAAAAATATGGTGTAAAGACCCTATGCATTTCAGATGACAGAATAATTTTAGTTTATGAACAACTTGCCCACCCCAATTTTGAGTGCACAGAGTTTTTGGGTGCTATCTCAAATTATATCCAGACCACTCAGGAACAGGTGAAATTAATCTTTTTTATTACAATGCATGAGGACAATAAAGTAAATAATACTAAAAAAATTATTACAATATTAACTTAAAAATGCATTTGTTCAGGTGTTGATTATTAGGAAAACAGGAGTGGAACATTAGATCCAACTGCCTTTCTGAGTCAGCGGACTCATTTAGCCCTGTGTCCTGTCTCTGGCAGTAACTGATCAAGGTACTGCCAGATACACTTCAAAAGTGAGCCATACTTAAATCTTTTGCCAGTATACCTTCCATCAGTCCATATCAGAACTTCCTGCTTCAGAGAGTTATCTGGATGGTCATATTTAACTGCTATCAGTATATCTCTTCTTCATTAATTTATCTAAGTATGTAGAGTTTTTTGCATTTTGAACACAGCCACCAGCTTCACATTGAAGTGCCAAAAAAAAAAAAAAAAAACCAACCCACAAAGTTTCCTTTCATTTGCTTTTAAAACTATTATCACATTTTTTAACTTGGCATCTTAGTTACTGTATTGTGAATAATGGTTCTCAACTGATCTGCTTCACACCATTTATGCTTTCTTTTTTCTTTTTTTTTTTCCCCTTTCAGTTGACTCTCTATTAATTGGAGACTAAGCTTTTTTCTTTGCAGAACTCATTCTGTACCCCCTGCTCACACTTGTCAGCATTCTGTGTTTTTATCAGTTGTACCATATAATTTTTTCAGACAGCATAGCCAGAATTGCATACAGTAATTACAGTGTGGGCACACCAAAGATCTATAAGCAGTTTACTATATCTTTGTTTACACAAAGACTCCTTTCCCAGTAACTCCCAACAATCTGTTTGCCATCTTGACTGCTATTGGCACCAGCTAAACTAAATCCAGCAATGTGTAAGCTTGGGGGTGCAATTCTTCCTTATGTTGAGGTGGAACTTCCTGTACTCAAGCTTGAATCCATTGCCCTTCATCCCATCACAAGGCACAAGTGAAAAGAGGTTGTCCCTGATGAATGGAATGAATGAGATAGATAACCACAACAAGAAGAAGGTGATGGCTATTAAGACATGAACCATTTTTTCTGAGGCAGTTATCTTAAATTACCACTTGCAAAGCCTATTAGTACACCAGGTTTTCTTGTCTGTGTTTAAGAGGGGAGTAGTTTTGAGGAGCTGCTATTCATGGCACTAGGACTTTACAGAAGTAGATTCTAAGCTTTTTTTTTTTTTTTTCAGCTTGAAAACATGGCATCAAAGAAAGCATTATCTAGAAAAAAACATAGAATGAAACCTGTGATGGATGATCTTAACATGGAGATATATCCTGCACCTCACTCAGGATTGGCTTTTCTGTTATGCCACTCCCAGGGATTATTTTGATTTATGATCCTCCCTAAAAATGTATGTGATCATAGCTGAACGTGGTCATACCTATGCCATGCTATGCTCAAAAAACGTATGGTGATGTCTACTGAAGTACAGTGACAGTAATATTTAAACATTCTTTTTTCCCTGTATCAGAAATATTAACAACCTAATTGTTTGCTAATATCTCAAGATTAGGCTTCACCCTATTGCCTTTTTCTTGCTTTTATTTGCTTATTTAAATAATTTTATACCTATGAGAAGCAATAGTCCTTTCTGCCCGAGAATGGTATACTTACACAGAAAAATTCAGTTTCACTTTTGGGAAATTTATGAAAAGTTTGATTCTGTATTTCTAGATCACTGGCTACCATAAATAAGAGTATCTATGTGCTGTGCTAAGGTATAAGAAAAGACAAACTGGAATGGATGAATTTTTATTTTCAGGTATGATGGATCATTATTTTTTCTATATACCAATTCTCTTTAAAAGAAGTCTGCATTGTTCAAATAATGACCTTTCCTAATGTGATCCGTATAGATGCTTTTATGTACTTTTGCAACTTCTACATCCTGTTGACATTTTAGGAACACAATGTATTTCCAGGGTTTACATCTCTCCCCAAAATGTGTGGTTGTGTTCTTTCAGGGTGCATGGTAAGAAGCGATGACTTCACTCTTGAGATAGTTCTGTACATGAGTATAGGAAGAGTAATACTGGCTCAGACCCAAGTTCCTTTTCTTCTGCCAATACCCTATGTAAAATACTTTTAAGAAAGATTATAATAACCTAACAGATGGCTTGTGTAGGATAATCTGACACTGATTGCTTATACTTAAAGGTTGTTTTAAACCCAGAAGTGTAATTCATTTCAATGTTTTTATTACTATTATTCATGATAACCAAATATTATTTGCAGTATAGAAGTATCTGAATCTTGTAATCCTGATGTCAGAAGCAGTCAGTTCTTCAGTCAGATAACACTTTTGTGAAAAAAATATATTCTTGGGGTTTTTTAAGTTTTATTCTCCTGTTACCATGTGAGAAACTTTATATGGCATCATTATTTCGTACACAATTACTGTGACAGCTGTTATTCCTCTTTGCTCAGCAGTCAGCAATCTCACACCTTTTCAGTCTTGACGTGTCTTCTAGATTCATGATCATTCTTATCATTTTTCTCTATTGTGAAATATGATGAAAATAGCTGATTTCAAAAGGTTTCCACATCTGTTGTAACTACTGGTAAATATAAAATTGCTTTTCTGTCCACCGTATTCACATCTTCTTTCCATGCCTGGCACACCTCTAAGCAATGTTAAATGAAGCTGTATGAGCGTGAAAAAGAATGGCTGTTGGGAATTAGGAGGCCTAAATTTGATTACTTCCTGTTGATCAAATCATAAACTATTCCATATCCCTATCTGCAAAATGGTGGTAATTGTAGTTTCTTGCTCATAGAATATTGACTGTAGGCAGAACTCAAATGATCTCAATACCTCAGGAGACGTTCTGAAATACATAATGCTACAGAAGTGCAGGTTATCTATATTCAGACAGCCCAGTGGCTTGAATCTAATTGTTTCATGAGAAAATACAAAATATAATAGATTTTGAAATGTAAAATTTCAAAGTATGTGACTATGTTCCCTTCATTGCAGGCATATGCAAACAAAAAAACCCAACCAAACCCCTTTGAATTTAAAATAAGAGAAATAATAGTTCCACTTGACAAGCATAGCTGAAGCATTAGGATTACGACACGCACATTAGTTAGACAATAAAGTATAATACTGGCCACTTTCTCACCTCATAGGAGCTTCTTCAAAAGGAAGCCATAGATAATGAAGTTATAAACAGGAGCTTTTGTTGTGAAAAGCATTGGTTTAAAATGAAAATAATAAAAAAAAAAAACCCAACAAAAGCCACTCAACTTTATTTATTGTTCACATAATCCCTAGAGGATATGGTTTATTCTTCGCAAGGATTTCAAGGGTGCTCCACATTTTCTCTGAAGTGTATCTCTGGGCCACACAGCACTGATGGCACTGGAATTGCCATGGAGTATTTGTTACTTGGCCATTGTTTGATCATCTCACAGTCTGTGATCTTGCTGGTGTTTGTGAAACACAGGTTTAAGGAATAATGCATGAAGATGAGTAGGCTATGACTTAGACAAAATAAAAATATCATGGTTTTTTTCTTACAAATGTACAGCACACCTGGAAAGACAGGTGGTTCCTCTGTTGCAGTCATAACTGATATGTCTCACATAATTTGTTGTATATTAATCAGACAATATGAGTTTAATTATAGCACCTATTTACCATACAGAAAAAGAGTGTCTGTTATGGTTTGTTTGTGGTGGTGTTTTTTTTCTCATGGAAGGCCAGATTAGACTTTATAATTTTTCCTTCCTTTAATATGTGATTTTAATTGTCATCCTCTGTCTTGGTCACTTTGCTTAACCTACTGATGGTTCTTTTTGACTAGAAATGTCACTGCAACTCTTCTTCTTCTTCTAAACTCTAAAGCAGATTCATTATTCCATACCTGTGCATGGGTTTTCATGTCATCTTCTGATGTAGTGCAAAATCTCAGCAACAGTCTTCAGACTTGTGTTATCCAAATCTGAAACGCTGTTTCTCTTGCCTTCTAAGAAAGTGTGTCCATTCATTTTAAGCAGATGTACCCAATGATACTTTATTTTTTTTCTGACATAGCAACAGAGTTTTGACAGTGCCATTGTCTTTCCAGTGCTTTCTTCCTGGACATTTACAGTAGCTAAGTTACACTTGGTCTAAGTTGGCCAGCTGGCAGCAAGAAAATGCACTTTTGACTAGGTGTCAGTAGCAGAGTGACTTTGTAGATAGAGGAAGTGGAATTCTGGATACATCTTTGTGATGCCTGTGTATTCTCCTTAGCTTTGGGATCTGGTGGGTTAGATTTACCATTTTGCCTTTTGTTTCCTTAGTAAACCTCCACAAATGTTGCTGCACTGCAGAGCATTTTAATTATTTTTGATCTTTGTTTTCAAATTAGTGGGTATGGTTATCAAGAAAAATGAGTTCCATAGTGTAGTTTTTAACACTTCAACCGTGCAGAGCTTCTACCAGTTATAGGTAAGTCTAAAAGACCAATGTTTGAAAGTCACAACCAGATAAAAAAAAAGGCCTTTATATTAGAATTACTTATCTGGGCTTAACTCTAGCTTGTATTGTGTGACTCAGCTATAATTCTGTTAGCAATAAGACACTACAGGGAATATGTTTCCAAGCAATTATTATACTTGGGTGATTAAAGTAATTCTAGATATGACCTTGTCCCATATAACACCGCCAGAGGCACGTTATAATCTCGTGGAAGTGTATTGCTTGTCTCATCTCATTGCTTAATTATAAAATGTACACAGTAAATATTCTGCAGATAGGAAATGGAAGCTCTTGGAAGCAATAGTAAAAATTCCTCAAGAATTACATTATAAAATAAGTGTAAAGTATGACTCCTTATTTTGCCACAATATTGTCTTCAATCTAATAACAAAATAAGCAAATAAGCAATTGCAGTCATAGATCTACTTATTTTGGAGCCACACGAGATGGAAAGATTATTATATCACATAAAAATACAGCTTTTCTCTCTTTTTACTGCTTGCTTCCTGTGTTACTGGGAGCTTTTCATATTAGTGTAAAGCAGTTCAATCAATAACCTGTGGTCTTCCTCAAAGATTTTTTTCTCCGTATAGCAAAACCTAAATCTGATTCAGAACAGGTACATTAAATTCACCTCTGTTTCCTTCTAGGCTTTTTGCGACACGCACAGAACTGCGACTCTAATTCTCTTAAAGGAAAAAAAATGGTATATGTAGCCATAGATAGGATAGTCTTGCTGCTGTGTTGTTTGGGTTTTTTTCATTCTGAGGATAAGAATATTATCAAAATGCAGTGCTGGGGAAAAAAGAAAAAGAACTGAATCCTGAAGGAAATGGATGAACTGACAATCTCTTCTGCATTTGTAGGAAATCCGTATGCAAGAAATTTCAATTATGACTTAATAGATTCTAATGTCATAGAAGTATTTATTGGGCCTGCTCAAAAGCTGACTGGAATAAACTGAGCTACCATCAGTTAGTTCACTTCAAACTTAAAATATTGTGACTTTATTTAGAAATATAAAAATACAAATTGCCACTGTTTGTTCTTTTTTTTTTTTTTTAAGTGGCCTTTTACAAGATTTTGAATCTATACTCATATTTCCTCAAAAATTGTGAAATTAGGCAAGAGTTTGCCTGCATGGGACTTAGACATTAATAATTGAAATACAGGACATTTTCTAGGGATTAATAATCAGCTGGGAGAGCTGATGGCCTGAGGCAAAGCCAAGGGCCATTACCCCCTGTCTGGTTATTAAATCCCCAGGAAACTCCCTATGCCAAGGTCATGATTGCTATTATAATACCTTTTATCAAAGTAAAAAAAAAAACCTCCCCCCCCCCCCCCCCCAACAACACCACAAAAACAAAAAAAAAAACACCCAAAACCCCCCCC
>JAAGNO010019863.1:0-40315 GCA_033439905.1 Ceryle rudis
CGGCTGCTGGGGACGTGACGTGGTCAGTTGGTGGATCGGTGGGCCCCCAGCAGAGCGGGCTTTGCAGATGAGTGGGGTCACCCGGGTCCGGGTCCCCTAGGGCTGGTACCCCCAGCTGCCGGCGGCAGAGGTGGTTTGGGGCAAGGAAGGTGGGGAGTTTGGAGGCTGGAAGAGGGTATGGACTTTCGATGCCTCTTTGCAGTTCCCGTGTGGCTTTGGCTCTCATGGGTGCTCTGAAAACCAGAGCATCGTCTCTGCGAAACGAGCAGCCCCAGGGAGCGCTGGAGGGAAATCCCCCCTTGGAACGGCAGTGCCGGGTGTGGGGTAAACTGCTGCTGGTGTCTGCTGCGGTTGCTACAGTGTGCAAGGGCATCAACAAACTCCTCGAGCTCTCACACGCTTAATGGTAAAGCCCCACCTGTCTTTTGTGGATCTGGAAACTCCTGGTGCTCTCTTCTTTCTTTCTTTCCCAAGTGGTCCTGATCCTGCTTGGAAAGGGTGCTGGGAAGGAGGAACAGCTATAAGATCCCTCTCCTCCTCTAGCCCCACGACGGGTGCTGGCTCGGCTCCACTTGTAGCCTTTCCAGCTCAGCACTATAGCAGAGGCAGGGAATGTACCCGAGAGCCCTTCCCTCCTGTCTCTCGCTGCATGTTTGATGCCTGCGCCTGTCAGTGCCCTCACTCGCTGCCTTCCTGGGGTTGTCAGCAGTGCCCAAAGTCCTTTGAGTGTAAGCCACTCGGGGAAAGAAGGGCTGTGGTGGCATAGAGGGCTGTGGTGTACGGTGTAGCATGTGAAGCCCCACGTCAGCAAAAACATTTGCTGTTCACATAAACATTAACAGGCTGCCTGAGCAGGGGGAGACCCAGTTCAGGGTTGGGACTGGCAATCAGGTGCTGGTTGCTTCCTACCGCATAAGGATGGAAATGTGAGAGGCTGGTCTGCTGTGGGTGAGGGAAGGTATGTGTGCTGAGCTGGAGATGGAATTCAGCTCAGTGCGAGCCATGATTGTTATGTGCTATTCAGGGGAAAGGAAAATTATCCCCTTGATTGTAGTGATTGATACCTCCAGTGCTGTTATATACTGTTCTTAATCTTGCCATATTTTGCAACACCCAGGGGCAGTGTAGGTTAGCAGGTAGCAAGGACACAGAGGGAGGAGTTGTCCCACAGCCATAGCCAGCACCTGACTGGTGTTCAGGCCAGCCTCCAGCAGGTTCAGCTGCCAAACTCCCTCTGGCTTTGGGGCAGGAGCCTCTGGCACGGAGAAATTCAGCACCTACATTTAAGTTGCTACCTATATTTTTTACTCTTATTAATTATTTGCATTTCAGTTGCACATCTTGTGGACCAGGACTTTGTTGTCCAAATAATTGCTCTATCTGTTTGGCTGGCTATGTTTATACTTAAGATGTAGCTGTATGTAGCAAAAGCTGTGACTTGAGCCAGTGGCTAATGCAGAACCACTGCAGTATCCAGAGTACAGGGATGCAGAAGGGACTGGGGACATTGGGCTGTCAGTGCTGGGCAGTTGACCTCAGTACTACAGTGTTAGGAAACCTCAGGCTTGCAGTGAAGTCTTGAGTGGTGAAAAAATGATTGCTTTTTTCTAAGGGGTTATCCATAAAACTGGTGCAATACAAACTGCACGGTTCTGGGGGCAGACGGAATTGAAACAAACATTGGAGGAGAAAATATTGTGGCACCCCAAAGCCAGACCAACAAACCTTTCTGTTCCATAGCTGAAAAAGAAAAGCTGTGTAAAGGAATCCTTTGGCCTGTTAAAACATTGTATAATAAAAAAGATATTTTTTTTAGGTACATGGTAGGCATTGAAAAACAGAGCGTTGAACTCGGGACACTAGCTGTTTACATTCATTTTAGGATACTTAGGATTTTACACTAGCAGAGAGTTGGCTCAGGTTAAATACATCTGATAAAACACACAGCGGTGAGTGACTTCATTTGAAGAAAATCGCTGTGACAAAATACCAAGTTCTTACTGCAAACAGAGCCCAGGTGGGATACAGTCCACCTGCTGGTGTCAGTGTGTACAGCTCACTGGAGCTTTGCCTTACATTTCCCTCTTTTAACCACTTGGCCAAACAGATCGTTACTGGTTTTGAAGTCTTAGTCAAAATGAGCGTCACCAACGCAGCTTTTGTGTTGTTACAAAATACTGACCTCGCTGGAGGTCCTGCTTTTGATTTGGGCAGCTGTAGTTAGCACATCAGGGGCTGTCTTTGCTTTGTCCTCCAAAACAGAGTCGAGAGCTGCAGTTATGTCAGTCCTTTGCCTCTTGGGAGCATTCCTGGAGAGCTTTTGCTTTCCTGGAAGTCAGACCTTGAAATAGAACCTGCTGCTTGCTCCAGCACTGGGGACGTGTGGAAGTCTGAGGGGACCTGGCAGCGGGGATGGGGTCTGGGTGCAGATACCCACCTGGGAGCGTGACTTGAGCATCTCTTGAGCACGGACTTTTCCCAGACTGATACCCTGAATTGTTCAGCCTTTCCTAATGTGCAGCATTGCCCATCAGTGCCACCTTTGCTGGGGGTGTCGGGGGGGGCACAGGGACCCTGGCTGTGCCTGCCCCGGCATCCCTTGTGTGTCAGATGAAGGTGAGACCCCTGCATAAGGACATGGCCAAAGCAGTGGGTATGACAGAGAGGGAGGGTAGAGACTTAAGTTACCAAATGCACCCAAATGTTTGAAAATACGCCAGGGATTAGGAGTGTAGAAAAGAGAGCCCAGCTTCTCCAGAGAGGGAGCGGATGTGTGAGCAGGCACACAGCGTGCTCTTCATCTCTCCCATGTCACAGCTGCTGGGCTTTTCAAAGAGCTTATTTATGTATTTATTTACTATAAAGGGCATGCTTTTGCCATAGAGGGGAGGGCACTGACAGGAGTGAACAGCAGGCTGCAGTCCATCTCCCAGCATCTCTTACCATTCTGGTACTGCAATGATCCTGCTGCCAGGAGTCTCGAACACACTCACTGGCTAAGGGAAGAGCTTTTGTCCCCATTCCTTTGCCAGTGCTCTGCCTCTGAGTGTTTGTTTCACTGGTATGATGAATCCATTTCCCAAGGAGATGGGTTTATGAGCACGTTCATTCCTCTGGCAGGAGAGACGACAGCCTGTTTTGCACATTTCCATTTCTGCTTTCTGTCAGCAGATAGAAAGTGCCATCCTTCTAAAAGCAACAGGGAAGCAAAGGTTTCCCAGCTGACTGCAGCACTGCCTGGCTGTGTCCCTAGGCACTGAGGATGGAAGAGGGAGCCGGGGAAGGTGCCTGCTGGTCTGCTCACCAGCATCACCCCAGTCTTTCTCCTCCTGAGCTGCCTATGCAGAAGCATCCAGCGCTGGTGAAGCACCCTGTACCTCAGCTGACCCACATCTTTTGCTAACTTGTAAGAGCAATGTTGGTGCCCGAGCTTCAGGTTTGCAATGTCTGCGGTACCCAGAGTGATTCTTAAGGTTCATATGAGCAAGGGCTGTTTTGAAAACCAGTTTGGCCTTGGTTGTTTGCAGCAGGGAGGAGGTGTGACCCCAGGTTCCCTGAGACTAGTGTTTTGCGAGGGTTGAGGTTCCTTTCATTGCTGTTTTTACACTTGTGCTTGGTTTCTCAGCTGCATGAGGAAAATTGCAGCCATTCTTAGGCATTTCCTTCCTGTGCAACAAAGTCTTTTTCTGATGCTTGACTCCTTCTGAGGCTCGAACTCAGCAGACCAAGAATTTCTTCCCCTTGTTATTCTTTTATTGGAGCTGTTTTGAAAGCAAACATTACACCTAACCTTTCTTCTAAGGGCAAAGAGAACATTTTGCAATGAACACACATGCTGGGCTGTGAGGACACCATCATTTGGCAGTAGGGGTAGCTACACCCTCTTATCAGAGACATTCCTGGAGGATGAACAGCTGCATGGGGCACCCGTGGGAACCTGTAGGTGCTTTTTGTCATGTTAGAGAGGGCAACAGTATTTCCTCCAGCACTGCCTCTTGGGAGATGCACATCCTCAAGGCTCCAGGCTTCAGCTGGTGGCACAGGCAGACCCTGTGGTATAATCACTCCCTCTTGTACCCTCAGCCAAAGGACTGAGGATCGTGTTTGCCTGTCGCAGAACAAAGTATAGCCAGCTTGGTAGGGAGCACACGCGCTTCCCTGGGTCTTAGTGACACAGCCTGGGTCTAGACAGAGCAGCACGTGCTGGAAACTGGAGTTTACACAGAACTTGGAAGGAGGTTATCTCTCCTGGTAAGTGTTCTAAGAGCAGGACACAACCCTGATTCCCCTGGATTTGGCAGTGGCTCTCTGCTGGAATTGCCGTGTGTCTGAATCAAGCAGAGTATTTCACGGGCCATTGAACCTTTACTAATTTTCATGATCATGAAAAACAATGGCTTTGCTACTTCTCTGTGCATGCAATTTCAGTTTTTCTCCTGTTTTCTCACCCTGACAAGAGCAGGAGCATGTAACTGAATGTCTGTGCAGTACTGCCAATGCCAGTGGGACTGGATTGGGAAATATTTACTTGTTTACTGTCCTTGGTAAGGTCATTTTAAGTGCATATATATTTAGATGTGTGTATGTGTGTGTAGATGCATAGATCGGTATATGAACAAGGAAATGTAAAGGTGTTTTGTTGTGCTAGATAGATACATAGATGGAGATTGCTGTGTTCAAAAGCTTGAGTATTTATTGCAAGCCCTATTGATTGACACTGTGTTTAAATAAAGAGTATTTGTGGTATGCTTGTAGTCGTGTCCTCGCTTAGAGCTCTTTCGCTGGCTGTATTTCCCCCGTACTTGCCAAGACTCTTCCAGTGAATCCTTCAGGGTTCATTAAAAACACCCAGCACCTGATAGCCTGGTGCTGGGGTGGAGGCACAGGCAGCCTCCTCGAGTAGATGATATTTCCTTAATTTATCCAGTTGCTTTGAACGCTGGAAACAGTGAGGAAGTTGAGAGTTCTTAATACCTTGCTGTAAAACAGCTTCTCTGGTTTTCACCTCATGTATCAGGGTTTACAAAGTGGTTTTTAAAAATCCACCTGCCTATTTGGACTTCAAACAGTGGCAGCCTTGGATGGGTCCTGCACTTGTGTGGCAGAGCAGGGCTGCTGCAGCAGCATGGACCAGTACGGCTGGGAGCTTTAACCCTCTCTGTTGCTGGTCACCAGTGCCAGTGTTCCCTGGGACTGGAAAGAAACACAGGTGTCCAGTGCAGAGACTGTTGGCATAGGAAATGGGAAACACTGCAAAATGTATTCAGGGCTTGTCTGTAGAGCCCAGTGCTGTCTCTGCTCCGGCCCAGAAGTGAGCCCCAGTGCTGGCATTGCCATAGCAGAGAATGATGGCTCAGTTCCCTCTTGGTTGTGTGAGCAAGGTCTTACCTTTCCCGGGATGAACACCACACACCTCAGCAGGGCTTCTTTGTCCCATGCTGCAGCTTCTCCAGCCGTGCTGGTTTGGAGCATGGGCTGGAAGTGGAGGTAATGGGGTGAATTGTCCTGCGGGAACAGGGGTGACAGGAGCACACTGGGGTAGGTCACTGCTGTCTGTCCTGGGTTGTTGTATCTTCTAATTAGTACTGGAGAATCTTAGTGTCCTGGCATGTTGTCTGTTACCTGTTGCCCAGCCCTGTTGTCCTGGTGCTCTGCTTCAGGGGGTGGTGAAGAAAGAGCATGGTTAACGTAAAGTAGGATCCCAGGCCAGCATGTTGCAATGTTAAGTATTTTGCATTCTTTATGCCACTTAAGACCATGATGAAAGTCTTGGCAGCAGAGGCCAGTGTGTGCCCTGCACGTTTCGAGGCTTCTCCTTTCCAGAAGCAACAGCAGGGAGTTGTTGTGCAGCTTGGACAGGGAGGAATTACACCAGGCATTTCCAAATCACAGCGGATGCCCAAATTATTATTACTTTGTGCTTTCAAGGGATAGACAGCTCCAGCTAGAAATAGAAGCTGCTGCTGACTGCAGGGGTCCTGAAAAATTAATCCGTCAGACCTTCAGCATGTGTGGGGGAAGCCTCAGCTACCATCCAGCTTTCCTTATTCCCCCTTCAGACAGGATGTTCACACCAGACATCATTTCACATCTTTTCCTGGAAAGGTGCTTTGTCCTAAGAGATGCTTAGAACCCAGTCCTTGCTTCCCAATAGTTTGGTGATTGCCCTCAGGCTTCCAGCAGCCCCTCCTGGCTTTGGTCCTCCAGCAATGTCAAAGGAAAGGCATTTGGAAACCACAGCAGCTGCTGCCAGAGCTACCTGCAGTCTCACAGACATGACTTCATTGCAGGTATAGGCAACAGGAGCAAGGGCGAGAGGATCTCTCACCAGCCCTAGAGAGTCTGAACACAGCTCCCTACTTACACCACCTCCTCGGTGGCTTGGGGGCGGTTCAGGCTCCACCACTGAGCTCCACCAGCTGTGAGCTCTCAGCCTAGTCCTGAGAAATGCATAAACAGCTAACGGCCTCTGGGAATTCCTTGCCAAGTCCTTTCTCCCTCATGTAAATATTTTTTTCCTCTTAAGTGTATGCGAGTGTGAAAAATCCATCCTTAATCTTTTTTTTTTCTCTCTGGCTCAAGGAAATGCTTGTTCATCCCTAGCCCAAGCAAGAGCCACGCGGCTGAAACATTCGTTACCGCCCCCAAAGCCACACTTTCTTCCTGCCTGCCAAGCCCACTGGCATCAGAACAAGTGGTGCCTACCACAATGAGTGCCTGTCAGGACATTACACTCCTTAGTGGCTGTTGGATGGCAGTCCCATGGGCTGCAGCATGTGGACTGAAAATTGGCCAGGCAGCCTTGAAGAAACCTTCAAAAAACAGTGGAAAATATCCATGGGGTTGCAGGATTCCAGGTCCAAAGCCTGAAAATCCCATCCTGTTATATTGGACTCGTGTCTGGAAATGCATGGCATTTTCCTGAGAAAAACTGGAGCAGAAGCCCTAGATAACCTTCTTGATGCCTGTCCATGGAAGCAAATAGCTCAGTGGAGATAGGCTGATTTTCTGATACACACTCAGTAGAGAAAGGAAGCGTGCCTGTGCGTAGCAGAGGTAGTGGAAGGCCCAATATACCTCTGTGTGGGGGAGCAGGCTGGAGAAGCTGCATAGGTACCTGTTCACTGGGGAATCTGTTCTCACTGTTCAGATGTTTTCTTACACACCATTCACCTCACCTGGCTCTCCTGCTTGGAATGGGTGGGATCAGGCATAGGCTGTCACCCCTCTCTTCCAGTCCTCTGACTGGCACCTGGCATAAGGTCTGTGCCTTATGAAAATGATTGCTGCTGCTGGTTTCAGAGAGGAAATGTGACAGCACAATGGCCAGCCCCACACAAGAGAATGATGCTGAGATAAATCCCTATCAGCCTTGACTGTAGGTCTTGTTGTACCTCATTGTAACCCAGATACTAACTGTGATAGCCTGCCTGAGTCTGGCTGAGTGTGACTTCTTTATAGAGACAAACTAGGCTCAGAAGCTGAATGTGAGGGGCTGCACAAACAGCTTTGTAGCTGAAGAAGAGGAGAAAGAAACAGTTCCCTTGTGCTTAGATGAGAAACACCCTTGCAGCAGCCCAGCAATTTGATATGGAGAGATGTTGACTTGCTAGGCTGGGTTTTAGGATTGCCTCCCAGGTGGATTTGCTGTGCTGGGTCCAGCGGTGCCTTTCCTGCCCCTGCGCCTTGCCAGGTGCCTCGCTAGGCTCTGTGTAAGTTAGCCCAGTTCAAGCAGGACCTGTTTCACTTAGCTTGCTGTATATGAAAGGCGTCTGTGCTGTAAACCTCCAGGTCACAGATTTTCTATTGGGATGTATGTTACTCTCTTCCTGTGCTCTTGCTGAGCTGGGTTGCAGTGCCAGGTGCAGTGCTGTAAGCTGGAACTCATGAAGTCAGTCTGACAGGGAGTCACTCAGTGCTTTTCATGATCTAGAGCATCTGCATGTAGCGTAGTCAGTGTTCTGATTGCAGAGATCTGTGGTGTGGAATGGGGGGGAAAAGAATTGCTTTCATGGTTGGTTGGAGGAGTAGGTGTTACTCAGCATGACAACTTTTTCTAGCATACAGATCTGTGCAGTGTCTTACTCTGGAGAACGTTTTGCTTTGCATTGCAGTGAGTGCTGGTAGGGGCCTGCCTTTCACCAGGACCTTCCCTTTGACATTCTATGGCTCAGAGACAGCCCTCTCCTCATCTCCAGCTTCACAAAAGTGGAGCCATTTGTGAGCTTGCAAGGGCTTTGTACAGCAGAGGTGTTGTCATGCTTCCTACTATGGGAGACAGAGCCCTGAGCAACATCAGTGGTGGTGAAGAGACAATGAAGGCAAGTACCACCGAAACCTCGAGGTCCTGTTGTCACCGTCTGAGACACACATACAGAGATACAGAGCACAAGTGTACACAGATATAGTCACAGAAGCAGGGAAGACACTAAGCTGGGGGCACAATCTACAGCTATTGGAATTGATTCCTGTCAGTTCAGCACAGCAGCTGAGACAGAGTGGAGATGTAGGGGGGAGGTCCATGGGAGGAAGGAGGGAGAGCAGAATCACAGAAAGATATTTTGTGGCTCAGAACAAGAAGGCCATTCCTCAGTAACTGTATAGCTCATTTAAAAGTTGTCTGTGTGGTTCCCTGTCCCTGCAGGGCTCCCTGCTGCAGAGAAAGACCCTTCTTAAAAGGGGATCCTCAGAGTACCTATTTATAGCATGGAAACCCCTTCAGGAGAGTGATCCAACCTTGAATGAACATCTCCCTGTCAGCAAAGCAATGTACAGGCTGTGCCTCCTGCAGTCCCAGCCCCTCCTTCGCAGGGGCCCAGCTGACATTTGCTAGCAGAGTGTAAAGGACAGTTGCAGGCATCTCTCCCTGGTGCGGAAGGTGATGACACACCGGCTGCTGCTGCGCCGGGCTGGCAGGGCCGGGGGGAGGCAGGGAGAGGGGTAGGGTGCCGGGCTGCTCTGGCTGGGCTGCCTCTTGCTTGGCAGCGGGGGAGAGTCAAGTGGTGGGAGGCGAGGGGTGTGTGCTGTTCCCAGAAAGGAAAGGTCAGGGTGCAGAGCCGTGGTGTGATTAGCCTCTGAGCCAGAGCCGATGGCAGCAGTGCTGAGGGTGCTGTGATTTCTAGGCATGACTTGTGGATGTTGGCCAGAAGATACAGAAATTAATTGGAGGCAGGGAGAAAGGATTGTTAGTCTGAAGTGAAGCGTGGGGCTCTACAGGAGTGCTGGCAGGGGCATGATGAGATCTCCCTACCCATCTGCACTGTCCCTTTGGACCTCAGAGTGACCCCAAGAAAGGGTGCTGGCATTGGCGTTGGGTTTGGGCTCGGGCTGGGCTGACTTTGTCCAACCTTCCATGCTGGGGGCAAGCCACTGCTGAGCAGCACACTTGGACTCGTTTGGCTGCAGGACAGGATTTCAGTTAGATGGCAGAGCTTTGTGGATCTTCCTTTCTGATACGATAAACCAAGCCAAAGGCTTATAATGAACTCAGGGCAATTTCAGAGATACTCTCTTTTTCTGCCTAAGAATTCTTGTTAACATGTAAAAGTCAGGAGTGGAAAAAGTTATGATAAAACTGTTTGGACAGGGCCACCTGTTTTAGCATAAGTTTGGACAGTGCGGTTGACTGGCTGACTGTGTCTGTAAGGAGGCTTCCATCAGCTCTGCCAATATAGTCATAAATCCAGCACAGACTGGTGATGAAAAATGGAGAGAAAGAGAAGGACTCAAAGGAGAATGGTTGAAGGAAGAGATGGAGGCAACTGAAGAACAGAGGCAAAATGAAATGTAGCCTTAAGAGAGTGTAAAAAGATGACAAAAATAACAAATGGAGATGAGAAAAGGGCCCTGGGAGGGATGATGACTCAAGCACCAGCAGGAAACTCAAGGTGTAAGCAAGAGGCTGGATCCCATGTGGGAGACGAGGAAGAGGATGGAAAAGGGATTGCAGAAGGAGAAGAAACAGGGCTGGAAAATGCCGTGACAACAGGTTCTACATTTCAGTACAGGCAGCCTGACTGGTGCCTCTTCCTTCCTACATTACTAGTTCCTTGTCTGCTTTCAGCCAGTGTGAGTTTGATTTAGCAGATCTGGCAGGGGGAAGGCAGCAGGAAGGGAGAGGGGACAGTTTCTTAGTGACACAGAAATGCTGGGGAGCTGTGGGTGAAAGAGCATGGCCATTAGAGAGGCAGTGCATGCACAGTTTGTTCCTAGCATCGGGAGAGTTGTCCAAGGCAAGCGGCCAGGCTAATTTGTGCTCCCAGAGCGAGGAAGATGAGTGTTGTTTTATTTTTAAAGATGGTCTCCTCTGCCTTGTGCTGTGCTACCACCTGCAGTAGGGTTCCAGTTTCAGGAGGAGCAGGGGAAAAACAACCCCAACCACATGAAAACATTCTGTTTTTACCTGTAGATGACATAAAATATTTTTGTCTCAAATCATTACTCTTCCCTCCTGCCTGGCAGAGCCAGTTCTGGAAGCCCTTGCCTTGCAGCCCAGCACCTCGGGAAGATGACCTGGAAGATGAGCAGGCAGATGATGAGGCAGGTCTTGGCACAGGGCAGTGGGGCTATGTTTAAACCCAAATCACCCAATCCATGAGCACAGTGAGGGCACACTGTGCCAGGTAGCTGTAGACCTCGCTGGGCTGAGCCAGGTGGCCGTGCAGCAGGACCATGCTGGGGAACCGGTGACAAACTGGAGCTGGAATTTTTCCACCTGCGTCAGAACAAGCACCCAATTCACAAAGAGGGCTAGTGAGACATAAAGGGAGGTGGTGTTTGAGCACTGCCTGAGCTGAGCATTTCAGAGAGAAGGCAGGCTGCTCAGAGGACTCTCCTTTCCCTTGTTACCAGTGCCTTGGGCAGGGTTTAGTTTCTCCTGGGAATGGGAGATGCTGAAGAAGAGCTCGCTAACTGCAAGCAACTGGTATGCAAGGAAAAACTCTCTGCATCTGCAAATGGCAAGTAAGGATTTAAGTGGCCCAAGTTAGGTGTTTGAATTCTGCTAGTGAGCAGAGCCCTGTCCCTACTGATGCCTTGGTAAATCAGCTGTGACAGGGCATTCAGACCTAATGAAGGGAGGTGGAAGGGGTTCCCACTGGAGACAAGTGAAAAAGAGACAACTGATCCTTCACAAATCCAACAAATCCTGGCCCTAGGTGTCCAACCTGGATGTTAGCTTTTCACTCTGCCAGTCTCAGGGCTGGGAGTCACAAGACAGCAGTATCAAGGCCATCCCTAGTCCTGTCCCATCCTAGCGTGACACTGGAGAAGGTACAGGGCATGTCACACCCATGCTGAGCTGCTCAGGTATTCTCCCCTGATAGTCAAAACTTTCAGCAGGCTCCTTACAGCAACTTTATGGCTCCTTCATGCTTCTGGAGTAGGAAGAAAAGCCAGGGATGTTGTCATGGGAGGAAACTCCTACTACAAACCTGAGATGCTCCATAAACAGCTGGATTGTTTCTGTCTTGAGTGTTTATTTTCCTTCAGTGTAGAAAAAATATCGCATCTCAACTGATGGGCACTGCCAAGCAGTCCTGCACCGTGGGGATGTCCCTTCACCGATGGAGCAGGGATATCCCTGGTGCTGTGCTCCTCATTCCAGCATCACCCATAGATCAGGCTGTCCTGTGCCTTGGTTTTGGATGGAGGTGTCCCTCTCTGTACTGGGTATTTTAGTCTTGATCCCTATATTTCTCTATCCCGTTTCCCCTTCCATCCAGTGCAAATGTCATGATAGTCATGAGGTGGCCTAAAGCTGACCCTGGCTTACCTAACCCTGCTAGAGCACTGGGACAAGCTGTGTGTGTTGGTGTGGATGTGGGTGATAGAGAAGAAGGTGACTTTCTAAGCCAAATAGCAGCAGATGTACTCAGGACCTCACTGTTGTTTTAACTGCAATGGTTTTGTGTGAATCAAGCAAATGAAGAGAGCTGACACGAAATCAACCCGTGTAGCCATGGCATTGCCTTGTGTCTCCTTGGGAGCACTGGTGAGGTGTGAACACAGAGGCAGTGCCTCTACACTCCGGCTCTGCCCTACAGCCCTCAGGATTTCCCAGCTCCAGAGCTAAGCCGCAGTAATGGTGCCCAGCATCATGATGGAGCCCCTGGATGCTCCCAGCTTTGAAACCTTTCATCCCCTCCTCAACTCTGTCCTGAGCTGCCTCTGACCTCTGCCAAGACTTTCCCTTCTGTCTCTTTGGAAGGCCCCCCCAGGACCTGTGCTGTCAGAGCTACCCTGGCTGGGAGCAGAGAGCTGCACGTCGCACTCACTGTGCTGGGATCAGCACGGGAGGTCATGTGGAGGGGGAGGTGAGGAGCCAGGAGATGGCAGCTGCTGGTCCAAACAGTGGCCACAAAGGGAAATCTTGGCCTAAGTGCTGTGTTTTGCCAACACAATACCTACGTGGGAGCCTGTGTGGCTGGCAGACCAGAATACATTACTTTTCCTGTGCTGGCAATTGGCTTTGACTGCTGCACCCAAGTGTTACACTTCTGAGCACAGAAGTAGTCTTTGCTGTTGGTAAAATGTCTCTCAAAACTCTCCTGATATGTCAGGAAGGTGTTTCTTCAATCCAAGCAGGTGCTCTGATGGAAAGGGGACAGAGACAATTTCATCCATGCAGCTGGGCAAAGAGCCATCTCCAGGAGCCTGCTGTGGCTCTTTTAACTCTGCTTAGGACGGCAGGGACAGAAAACCTCTGGAGGTCTCAGGGTCAGGCACTGCTTTTCAGGCACTGTGGCACCTACACAACATCATATGCTGTGCAGGAATGAAGCAAAGCTCACAGGGCTTCATCCAGCACCCAGGAGCTCAGGGCCAAGCTATTTCATGGCAGAACTATATATGGAGTTTCCCATCAGCCTTCTGCTGGAGTCTAGTGAAAAGTGTGGTAATCTTTCCTTGTATTTTTTCACAAAAGAGCTCTGATGGATGGGATGAAATGCTTGTGAGCATCGCCCAAAGTGCCACCAGTCAAACAGCCAAGAAAAGAGTCCCTGCCAAATGCACTGCTTTTTGAATAAAAGCCATAGCTGGAGAGAGAAGCATCTTTATTTGGAAACTGGGGCAGATGTGCTTGGGTAGTGCCTTCTTCCCTGACTGGGTTTTTAACTTCTGATGTCCACAGGTGCTGAAAGAATTAGAAGGTGGCTTAAACAAAGCATTTTTAACGTGTTTTCTGTTAGGAGCCTCCATCTGTAGATAGACATGTCCAGTGATGGACAACAGGAGAAAACAGCCTGATGTTCATATCTTAATACACCATCTTTATTTCCCTTATTTTCCAACCCTCCTCTTCTGGAGCTGGGGCATTTGAGTCCTGCAACCAGGTTCTCTCGTGAAGCATCTCTTTCCTCTTCCTTCTAGAAGACACCAAACCAAAACCATGCATTTGGAAAGTCCCCTTCCAATCCTTGGCTCAGGGCAGAATTATATAAAGCAATATTTCATGCTTCTTTCCCAAGTTGTTGAAGCTTTGTGTAGAGTGATGATTTCCTCTAAAATGAGGAGCAGACTTGCTTCCTTCTCGGAGGAGGCTCTGCTGTCTGCCAAGGCACCACTCGGGATGGTGTGGAGCAGGCATTTCTGTCATTCTGCAGGCACGCGTGCCTTTGCAGTGAGCTTGTCTGACAGGTATGGAGACAACTCAGGACAGCCGTGTCCTTGCCCCAGTGTGGCCATGGTCTTGGTGATTAGAGGGAGGTGTAGATGGGGTTTTCCTGGGAGAAGAGCTGTGGGAAAGTGTTATGTACCTGGGTGACATCAGGGATGCTTCTTGGGCTTTGGCATCAGCCTTGCTCCCAGAAGTTTTGCTGCTATTAGTTTGCTTTTTATTTATTTTCTTGGGGTGTCTCCGCAATGCAAGACGTGCCATCCGGCAGCTGTGGTTTGGAAGGGAGAGGGCAGCATCGCGCACCTCTTCTGGTATGTCCATCGTGCACGCTTGTCAGCGCAGCGAAGGGGCTGCCTGTCTGCAGCCATGCTATTTCCAGTGCCTGCGCTGACACGTGCAGTGCGGCTGGCATCAGGGCCGCTTTGCTGAGAGGGTTTTGTCATGAGCAGCCCCAGAGGATGTGCAGAGGGGCCCGCAGCTCCACCATGCCCCAGGAACAGCCAGACCTCCTGCAGGGAGGTGGGAGCGCAGCGGGACCAGGACCTGGGCAGGACCCTGTCCATATTAGAGGTGTAAACCTATCCGTGGTCCAGATCCAGGCTGGAGTTGTCCTGCTGTGCAAGGTGCCCTTAGAGTAACATGGAGATGCCCCCAGTCTCCAGTGCAGCTGGAGTAGCCATCCCTGAAAAGCAGTCTGGGTTACATTGCCGCTGGGTAGAGATTGTGCTGTTACTGAAACACATGTGACTCAGTAGTGCCAAAATGTTTGTTCAGGCTTTGTACGTAATTCCTCCAGACCTCAATCCTCTCTGAAGCACAAAAGCTTTTATGAGAGGTGCTTGTTGAGTCGCAGGAAGAAATACAGCCTGAAAATATCACCCTGTTCCATGGTGACAAACATCTACGATGCAGGACCCAGATTAGCAACTGAGATCGCTGAGGTCTGCGCTCCGCTGCTGTGACTCATCTCACATCTCGGTGCCTCGGCGTGCTTGCTGGCAAAATGGAGCCCGCCAGGCGCGCGGTGCCTGGCAGGGCAGTGTCTCTGCAAGTGGTGTCCGGGAGTTTGGAGAAAAGGTGCTTCATAACTGCCAGGTATTGTCATTTCTTGGCTTCTGCACCAGGAATCTGAACCTCAGCCTGATTCAGTTTCACTTAACAATTAAACCCTTTTGTTACTTTGCCAGAGCTTACCTAGAGTGCTGTGGGGTTGTCTGTATGACAGCTGCCACTTAGGTCATGAGGCTTCGCCATTGAGAGGGTGAGAGAACCAAGCTAGATCACTGCAATATAAGATGCATCCCTTTGTGCCAAGAGGGCAACCCTTGCCTAGTAGCAGCAGAAAGCCATTTTGTGTTACATTTATCAGTTAGTCTTTAGTCATCCTGCCTAATCTAAAAGCGTTTTCATTAACCCTAAGTACGTGTTAAATTGCCTTCCTTCAGCTGATGACTAAAGAGGTTGTGTTTGCAGAGAACTTTCTTCCTTCCCCCATGCTTCTTCCATGATTCATTCAGGGAAGCCACATTCCTCTCTCGGTGACACAAGAAGCCAGGCTAAGGAGGCAGTGGCATCAGGAACATCAATTCAAATTGGGACAGAGAAGTTGGAGAGTTTTGCTGAGTGATTAAAAGGCTGGCTGGACTGGTTTTTGAGGCGAGAATAATAATAGTGCTGCATATAAGTGTGCATCTCATCCGCTCCATCTTTTATCTTCCTTATATGGAAATTGTTAACATTTGATTTCCAGTAATTTATGAAAAGCTCAGTTAGGATTTCCACACGGACTCCCTCAGGATGGATTTCCATGCCACAGAAACCACTCTTTCATTGCACATCACGGGTCCTTTACTGGCTACTTTATCACGCTGTTAGAAGCTCCTGTGATCCTGAATGCTGCTCTGTCCTCTCACCATTGCAGAGAGCCCTTGTATCACGGGGTCAAACGTGGAGGGATCAGACAACGTTACATAGCTGTTGGTCACCCTCCAATAAGAAGTTGGAGGCCTTCAGATTTCATATGCTGTCGTAATTATGTAACTGATTTAAAATATAATAAAATTGAAAGCCCTTCCATATCAGACCATCAGAGGACTGTAGATGAGTTGCTTGAAGCCCTCATAAATCCTTGGGCTGTCATTCCTGCAGAAGGACCATCCATTTTTAAATGGAGTTTCAGGTTACAGCTGGGCTTCACAGCACAGCCTGCGGTTGCTCCAGGGTTGTGGTGCTGTGAGGTAGCATTTGGCCCTTCCTAAAGAGCAAGGAAAGTAGAGAAAACAAATCTCTGAAATGAGAACCCAGCGTCCCTTTAACAGTCTGCCCCTGCCATGTCTGCGTGTTCCTTGGAGAGGTTTTGCTGGGCTTTTCCTCTCCTTTGGTTAATGTCTGCAAGGGTTATCTCACTTCCAGCCTCCTTTCTGAGGGCCAGGAGGACAGGTTGTTGTTGCGTTGAGTGCAGCTGGGATTTGCACTGGGAAGGATGGGTTAGGTGTTAGGTGATCCCTGCCTCCCTTTCTGAAAACTCAGCTGAAGACAGAGTAGGTGCTGATGAAGGAAGACAAGGGCAGGGGCACAGGAGGAAGGGGTGCATCCAACAAGTACAACAGATCACTGTGACTGAAACCATGAGATCATCAACAAGCTCAGCTCCACCTCACAGAGAAGGCTTTTTATATCTCTTTGGCAGATGCCAACCATTTGCTCACTCGCTGAAGAAGGTGCTTGCCAGAGAGCAAAGCAGAAAAGCCCCTGAGGGCTGCTGTGGTGCAACCACCAGCTGGAAGCTGGGCTCTGGGAAAACAGGCCTTCTTGCTGCGGTTGTGTTTACCCAGGTGTGATGCCCGCTCCACCCATGGATTCCTGGCCATTGCCTTCATGCTGTTTGCAGTGCCGAACTGGGTCACTCCCTGCTGCAGGGCCGTGTTGTGTCTGCCTGTGATACCATCGGCCGCGAGCAGCATCTCGGCAAGCCAGCCGCTGCTCTGGCGGCTGTCACTGCTTTGATGAAGGAAACCAAAGCGTAGTGTGAAGTTGGCTGTCGTGAGGCTGAGAATTTCCCACATAGGTTTAGCCCTGGGAGTATTTATCAGCCCTGGTACAAATCTCTGTGCTCCACCCTTTGATGTAAGTGAGTAGGATAAGGGAAAAAGAATCGGACCTACTCTCATCAAGCAACATCTACTGCTGAGTGAACGGCTATCCAAGGCAATTTTGAAAATGAGACTTAAGCTCCAGAGCTGCTTTTGAAAAAGTTACTGGAGATTTGTCGCACAAGAGAGAAATAAAGGACAGCTAGGGCCCCATCTCTCTTCCTGCCCACACAGTTATGTCTTTCTAATATGGTTGTTACCGATTTAATGGGACGATAGAGCCACAGGATTTCCCAAGAGCAGTGTCCTCCAAACACCAATGATATAACCATGATTGCAGATAATTGTCACTTTGACTCTCCTTCAAGTTGTTTGTGTCACTCCAGTACACACAGGGTGAAATTAATGTGTTTGCTTTCAGATTGCTTTTGTGGGAGGTGAAAATACGTTCGTTATTAGATGAAGTCCCGCAAGGAGGGGACGGGAAGGAGCGCCGATAGCTGCTCTACACTGAAGCCATGCACGTGGGCAGTTCAGAAACAGTCTACAGGGAGAATGTCTGAGGGGCAGAACATGTTGTTCAGTCTTCAAAATAAGACTTTCCACTCGTTCTTAGGTGGGATCCACCCGCCTCACGTCCGCTTTCAGGGCTGTGCTCTGCGATTCTGCGCGGCCTTGCCACATTCGCATCCTTTTCTGATGCCTCGTTGCTCCATGGCTGGACAAGAGCTGGTCACTTGTATTGCTGCTCGGGAGTCTCCAGCCTTTCTTTAGCCTTAGGAAACAGAGGTGAGAAATTGCTGCTCTGGAGAAAAGAGGCTGAGAACACCTAGCACAGGGGCGAACTGCCTTATGCTGTGTGCCAAGCAGGTTAGGGATGTGTGCAGGAAGGGTGCCAGCTAAGAGAGGGTTATTGCCAACTCCACCTTCCTCAGAGCCACATGTGTCCTGCAGGACAGTCACTGCGCAGCATGGCTGCGGAGAAAGGGCTGTGACACGGATGGCCATGCTGTTTATACAGCTTTTGTGTTATTTACGTACTCTGTTAGTCAGAGTTGTTGCTGTCACCGGAGGGGAAGGACTCGCGTCTCCAGATGGTTTCTTTGTGCTGAATCACTGACACTTACGTAACTGCCTTTACCCAGGCATTAGCAAATGCTACGGGCCCCTAAAGTCTGCCTTAAGAAAACCTCAAAAAACTCACTTCTCTGTCTTCTCCATCTTTCATTTGCTTTCTCCTGTTCTCTTTGCCTGTTCCCTTTTGAACTGTAATGTTCATGGCATTGTCAAGTTTTCGAGCTGCCCTCGACTATCCCAAGGGTGCCAGGATATCTATTACTTCCCAATGGCAGCAGCAATATCTTGCCAGGTCAAATGCTGTCAAAATTTAAGGCTCTAAAAAAGAAACCCTGACCTTTATGAGCCCTGTAACCACTCCTGAGGAGAGCTCTTCCTGCTCTGCTGCAGCGTTAACATCTCATCAATTTCTCTTTCTTCTTTGATTCCCATTCATCAGAGAAGTTTCCATTTTGCCCTGCCCACCCACTGCAGCCTGAGCCCCTGAACAAACCCAGTCTGTCCTGGGCAGCCCCTGAAATATTTCCACATGTTTGGGTGCAGTTCCCCCTCCAGCAGAAGGACGGGAGCAGAACAGAAACTGGTGACTTCTTCCTCCTTCCCTCCCAATGTGGTGATGCTTAAAAATACATCACATTTAGGAACAGCTGCTTTTGAGCCATCCGATGGCTTGGATCCTCTCACCAAATAGATTTGAGATCACAAGAAGTAAATTTCTCCCATAACCACCTCTCATGGGCAGCTGCTGCCCTGTCCCTTGTCCTCTCTGCCACATCCCAATGCCAAGAATTAAAGCAGGTGGATAATACACAGTTTTGGAGAATAAGTTTTTCTAAGGGAAGGGAAAGGAATTACTTGAGTAAAGAATTTTCCTTGTGGGTGAAATGGCATCCACTATGTCTCTGAGTCTAAACTGGTACCTACACTACCTCATTAGTCATGTTAGTCATAAACTGACATCAGTGTCAGCCTGCCCATGGATCAGGGGATGTCAGAGCTGCACAGAGAGCTGGCTGAAGATTGGAGATTTGGAAACCAGACTTATATCACTAGTGGCTCTGGCTTGCTAAGCGACCTTGGTCAGATCCTTACCCCTTATCTGCTGGGTGGAAGAGATAAAGTTTCTTTCCTAACTGCTTTGCGATCAGCAAATGGAATGCACCATTTTGAAAACGAGGGAAATACTTTTGTGCTGATGTAAACAGGCAAATGCCTTCCCTTCCTCCTGGCCACCAGTGGGACCACGATCTGACAGCAGCTACTGGCTGCACACCGCAGCACCAGGGGCTGCAAGCAGGTGCACCTCATTCCTTCTCAGGGAGGGTGACAAGGGCCAGTTCCTCCATTTGGCCTCGATTCGGACCCTTTCTGGCATCATGTGGGGTCAGCGCCCAGTGCACATCACACTCTGGCTGTAATCAAGGAAGAAGAACGGCACAGAGGCAGGCTGGGCAGCAGGAGCATCAGAGGGGGATGGACACAAACCACCCATGTCCTTCCTTGGCAAGGCTCCACCAGGCCCCCCAGCTCCTCCCCCAGCAGGAAAGGAAACCCCAGCAGCCACCAGCTCCCAGCGTATGGAGCGGGCTGCAGCAGCTCAGCGGGGCACGGCAATGCACGTGTGGTGGAAGTGTCCCGTTCAGCCTCTCTGTGCTCTGCCTAGCCCCTGGGGCTAGTGTGGGGTTTGTAGGCTGCATGAGGATAAGGAACTTGGTTGTAAACCATTTCCCACATCCGAGGCCGTTCCACTCGTGCCCTTGGGATCAGAGATCATCCGCACTGGAGCTCTGCATGGGAACAGTGCCTGCGAGAGAGACAGCCACAGAGCTGCATGTGAGGGACGGAGGGAGGACATCCCCTGTGTCTTGCACTCTCTTGCTGAAAGCCCCTCTCAGCACCTTCCTTGAGTAGTGGGTGGAGTACAGAAGCGGGTGGAGTGAGGGTGCTGTTTGGCTATTCTGTTGTTCCTACAAGGGAGAAGGATGTTCTGCTCATTGCTAACTTGTTTAGTTTGGGTTTAAGTCTGTATTAGTTAAAACAACCACACAGGAAACTGTGTGTAAGCCTGGCTTAAGGACAAGTTTACACGATGCTGGCATCACACCAGGGAAGGAAATTACAATGTGCCACAAACCAAGACCAAAGCACTACCTGGCACAAAAGTGTTCTGGTTATAGCAGCACACTTATCTCAGTCATAATTTCACATTTGCAGAGTACTGAAAGGATGTGGTTTTTCGTGTAGTCATGTTTCTGTACATCGAGAGCATTGCAAGATCCCACATAAAGGGTGTTTTACATTTACATCATGGGTACATGCAGTAGCTCATGTTTCAGAGTAAGCCTCTTCTATTAAGGCTTCAGAAAGTATCTTCCCTTTCTACAGTCCCCCCCCTTGCCCCGATAGACTTTGAGTGAAGTCTATCGGCTGCAAAGAGTTGAGAGCGCAGTAGCAGCACATGTCCTAGCACGTGCCACCACTGTCAGGATATCACTGTATTGGGTTTGCGTGGTAAGGCTTTGACAGCAGGGGGAGGCTACAGAGGTGGCTTCTGTGAGGAGCTACTAGAAGCTTTTTCCATGTCCAGCAGAGCCAATGGCAGCTGTCTCTATGACAGAGCCGCTGCTGGTCTAGGCTGAACCCATCAGCGATGGTGGTAGCACCTCTGTGATAATGGATTTAAGAAGGGGGAAAAAAACCTCTGCCGGCCAACTGGAGAGAGGAGTGAGAATATGTGAGGGGAACAACTCTGCAGGCAGCAAGGTCACTGAAGACGAGAGCGAGAAGGTACTCCAGGCACTGGAGCAGAGATGCTCCTGCAGCCTGTGGTGAAGACCATGGTGAGGCAGGCTGTCCCCCTGCAGCCCATGGAGGTTAATGGTGGAGCAGCCTGTGGAGGACCCCACACTGGAACAGGTGGATGCCCAAAGGAGGCTGGGACCCCATGGGAATTCTGTGCTGGAGCAGGCTCCTGGCAGGACCTGTGGACCCATAGAGAGAGGACCCCATGCTGGAGAAGGTTTGCTGGCCCCCGGGGGGGGACCCACACTGGAGCAAATAATTCCTGAAGGACACTCTGGAAAGGACCCACACTGGAGCAGTTCATGAACTGCAGCCTGTGGGAAGGATTCAGATTGGAGAGTGTGTGGAGGACTGTCTTCCATTGGAGGGACCCCATGCTGGACCAGGGGAGGAGTCTGAGGAGTCCTTCCCATGAGGAGGAGAAAAAGCAGAGGCAACATGTGGTGAACTGACCACAGCCCCCATTCTCCACCCTCCTGCACCACTCATGGGGAGGAGGTAGAGAAACTCGGAGTGAAGTTAAGCCTGGGAATAAGGAGAGGTGGGGGGAAGGTGTTTTAAGGTTTAGTTTTTATTTCTCATTACCCTACTCTAGTTTGATTGGTAATAAAAAGTCTGTTTTGCCATGACAGTACTTGGTGAGTGATCTCTGTGTCCTTTTCTTGACCCACGAGCCTTTTATATTTTCTCTCCCCTATCCAGCTGAGGAGGGGAGTGATAGAGTGGCTTTGGGGGCATCTGGCACCCAGCCAGGGTCAACGCACCACACAAAGGGAGGAAAATAATTTGAAAAAAAACATAACCCCCCAAAAATCATTATCCAAGGTGCCCAACTCTCTGACAGTCGAGAGCTCCTGCTGGGGAATTGCAGGATTTTACAGTTTGATTTAATAGTTTCAAAGAGAATTGTTACTCTCTTGGGAGCTACCTTCAATCTGTTCAGTGATTTAAAAAAAGCAAAGCAAAGAGTGTCCTTCCCACTTCCCCAAAATTCAAAAAAAGGAAACAAGCAACCCCTCAGAAAAGCTGGGGCAAGCAAACGAGAGAGAAATAAGATAACACAGCTTTTAAAAGCTTGTTGCTTCGCAGCTGTTCGCAGTCTGGCTTCTTTCCAGAGTTACTTTGATGATCCATTGCCAGGAAAAAAAGGAGTCCTTCAAACCTAGAATTTGATGAGGACATTATTTCTCAGCAAAGCAAATGAAGATCCAGGTTTGGGATTTAGTGATGGGACTTCCATCTGCATCAATTCAAGAGCCAGTGATCTTCACCAAGACCCTGGCAGATTCAAGTGATATCCTAGAGATGGGGGACCTGTGTTCTTCAACTGCTGATAAAGGACAAAGAGGACTTAGGTCTTCAGGGAAGTTTGATACCACAAGCTATAAGTGGAGATGTGAAATAAAATTGGTGCCTGGCTAGAAGGGAGCAAGCTGGACACGTGCTAAGAACTGATGCTGAGTGTGTCGATGTTTGGCTTTGTTGTACTGGCTGCTGGACCCTGTCCCATCGGAGAGCTCGTGGGCAAGGAGTATAAAATAACAAATTGATGCAGGGGAGAAATACTACCCCTGAGCTGATGGAATCACTGTGAGGTGTTCAGAGGCACTTCCAGGCATTCCTGAGGCTTGTGACTTGTACCTGGGAGTCATGGATGAACTCCGTGGAGGAAAGGCACTGTGTCAGAGCCCTGCAGCAATACAAGTAGCATCCCTATGTGTCACCCAGAACATCATCACCTTCTACAGCAAAGTACAGAGATACACTAAAGCACGGGTTTGGGTTTTACAGAAAACTAAAAAGGGTGTGTTTTTTTCTTTTCTTAAGTAATTATGGTCATAAAGTAGGCTAACTCTGGAACTGGTACAGTCTGGGGTTCCTTGTGTCCTTCTGTTACACCTCAGCTTCTTATCACACATTAACTGATTCTTCTTTTACCTTGACCTGTGAAGAAGCAACTGAAGGATCATTTCATGTTGTTGTACCCTAGGATTCTAGCATTCTAGCATTTTAAACATATGCTACTGAACGATTATAGGAAGAATTGGTGGCAAATGGTAGATGACAGGTTGCTGAAGGATGATAAAATAGCAGGAGTTTCCAAGAGGCAGGAAAGAGGGGAGAACCTTGAGACAGTCTGTGCCAGTCTTTGCTAGGTTGGAAGCCCCCTGTTTAGATGCAGAGTCTGTGCAGTGCCAGGCAGCAGACTGTCCTGTTTGCAGGGAGTGCAGGAAGACTACAGAGTGATACCCAGTTTGGCTCTGCCCTCACTGCACCGATTCTGGTTAATGCTCAGTGGAAGATCTGCTCAGCTGCCTTGCAGATAGGTACCTTAGTCTGAGGACTGGGCCCTAGAGGATGACTGGCTCAGATGGAGATTTCCACAGTGTACGCATCTCCAGTTAGGTGAAGCAAATCTTCTAAGATTTGCAAAACCTCTTAGCAAACCACTAAGTCAATCTATTACCAGTCTACAGCCTGGGGCCAGGGAGGGAATGTTTTCATCCTTTCCTTGACCCCTTGGGCAGTGTCCCTTAGGGGGCATTTCAAAGTCCCACTGTGACTATGTGGGCAATAGTCAATTCCCATTGATTGAGAAGGTCATTTTTACTCTCTCATCAGATCTTCACCCTGCAGAATGGCTGCCCTTGAGCCTGGGATGTATTATGACTAACAACCAAAAGTCACTAATGACCATTAGTCATTAATGATTTCATCATTAGTCTTCCACCTCTTCTAGGGCTGTACTGAAACAAAATGAAGGAATGTAAATTAGTGATACCCAGCTGGCTACGTAGTCAGCAAGATGAATGCACATAGCCTGTCTCCACAGATCCCCTGCTTTGTGGCACGCGGGTGCTCTGTCCCTCTTGTCGCGTTTGGCTGGTGAGCAAATCCAAGTTTCCCACAGGTGAACGGGCACCGGTCAAGAACAGGGGCTGCGAGGTTTCTTCAGCCGACTTCTGTTTTGAATATTAAGTTGTGACTTGTGAACCCTGAGGAATTCAGATCTCAGGGCAGAGGAAATGTTGGAGGTCAGGCGAGCTGCGCTCCCTCTGTGTTACTCAGAGCAGCAAATAGCACGCGTTCCAGGGCAACATCTGATTTTCTGCTTTTACAAGGCAGATGTTTAGGATAAGTGATCTGTTGTTTATTTTAATTGCTATCTTCCAAACCTCCTTCTTACGTGCACACACACATTTGGGGATGATAAATAAGGATTCTTCAGATCATGCCGTTATTTGGGTCTCTAGCCCTGTCTTCCATCAGTGCCTGGACAGGGCTGTGTGCTGCAAACTCCGTTCCCCTTGCACATCGGTTTTACAGTGGTGTAAATCAATTAGGTCTAATTCCTTTTTCAATGACACCGGCATAAATCTGAAACCTCTCCACTGACGTCAGCACTGTGATGGCAGTGTATAGGAAAGTTAAATTCCCTTGACTTCAGAACATCGCTGCTGATTTACACCAGAACAAGAGCAAAAGTAGTTGGGCTCAGCATGCCCCGGGCACTGTGTTGCGGAACAGCGGGCCAGGGTTTGCTCTGGGGTACAGTGGTGAGGATAGAGAGCAGTTTGGATCTCAAAGAGCTCCGTGGTCATTCATGAAAAGCGAGGATAAACCAGTGCCAGTCCTGGGTAAAGTGATTAGTGCCGCTACCTGTCACTGTTCCAGGAGAGTCATAGAGGGTTGAATTTGCCCTTTTGGCTTGTGTTGTGATGATGATGGAGAGCAAAGTACCAGTACCCTCATATCTGGATGGACACCAGGCAGGTGTCCCTGGAGGAACTGGTGGTCCTAGCTGAAGACAGAGGGGCACGTGGAAGAGCTGCCCTCACAACTAGTACTAAGAGCTAGTCTGGAGGTGGGAATGCTGGCTGTACTCCTCTCCTCCTGAGAGGACACAAACAGTTGTTGTAGGCATTCTGTGCTGGCAGCATTCAGAGTGTTAAATCCTTATTCGCTTGTTTCTCTAGGTTTTCCCACCTTCTCTCTAGAGGTCTAGAAGTGAAAGCCTGGCTGTAAAAGATGTGCTGGCCCCTCTCTGCTCTACTGTGGCTTCAGCCTCCAGGCTGGATATAAGCAGAAGGAGATGAGAACTGGGTATTTCCTTTTGAAGCTGGAGGACTTCCCAAACAACCTTGCTCTTTAAGGAGACTTTGGCAAGGAGGCCCCAGGTGTCTGGTGGCTGCTCATTGGGAAGTTAGAGAGCCCAGTGGTTCTCTCAGTCTGTCAGTCTTCCTCCATTAAAGCCAGTGGAGACAAGCTGATTTACACCCCTCTTCTGCTGGCATCTGGCCAATCTCTTAATTATTCATAAGTGGCTTTCTGTGTCAATAGCACATGTTTGCTGTGAGTGGCTTGGTTTGCACACAGGGAAGTGCAGTCATGTGTGGCATAACTGCTTTAAAGCCAGAGAATCAAAACAGGGTCCATGTGAACTACTGAGATGCCACAGAGCAGGATGGTACCAGGGGTGCCCTAGGGAACTAAACCCATACCTTTCTTTTCTTAAAAAGGCTGAGTCCGTGCTTTACCCATCTCTCAGCCTCCCCCATGCTGGTAGAGGTGGGAGGCAGCAGGAGAACCTCAGAAAACAGAGAAGAATCTGCAGTCCTTCCTTTCCACTTATCCAAAGGTCCAGCCACACCTATCATCGACAGATAGGAGAAATAAAACCATTCTTCATGCTCCTGGCCCCATGGAACTCCAGCTGGGTGCATGGAATGGTTCTCACCTCCATGCTGTACAGCCACAGGGATGGATGGCTGCTCCGAGCTCCAGATGGCTTAACATATGACCTGTGGCAGCTTGGAGGTACCTCACTCACACTCACCTCCTTGTCCACACAGTTGTCTGGAAGGTGGCACCGTGGACATGAAATGAGAGCTAAGAGATCACGGCCCCAGTTCCAGCTCCCCGTTTTATCCTCATTAGTGGTGAATAACTCAGCTGATGTGTTTGCTGGAGAGGAGCAGCAAAGTTTACTGGTCATGAAACAAAATTGTGATTATTGCCATAGAAACTGGAGCTTGAATGTGAAGCTCCTCCAAAGGGGCAGCAGGAAGAGGACATTTGATTTCTGTCTCCTATGAGAACTCACATGTGTGTCTTGGGTTTGGAATACCAGAAAGTGACTATTATGATAATTATGTCATAAAATATCCAGATATCAAGAAACATTGGTTTCTTTTGGGTTCCTAGGAAGAACTAAGTCAAGACCTTGGGGACTGGCCTGTGAAGGTTGAGGGTAGTTGGTAGCACCACTGCAGAGACCAAAGCTCTTTCCAATTAGGACAGGAGGCAATTAAATCACAGTGGCTGAGGCATTCAGAGTCAGGAACGTAACCTTGCTCTGCTTCATGGCTCTCTTTCCTGAATGCAAACATTCAATTTGCTTAGGAAATTCCTTCCTTCTTCCCTTTTGAACTCTCTACACCAGTGGCTATGCCCTGGTTACTTACAGCATGGTTCAAGTTTCTGTGTAAGCTTACAAGCTCCATCTATAGGATTGCTGAAGAAGAGCCTTTTGGCTCAAGCTGGTGAAAAACGGCAGAGAAGCTTCACTCAGGATTCCAGTTTTGTTCTGGAAAAACTCCAGCATGCTTAATGTACCGCATTACAGAGTCACTGACTTCGTCGCCGTTAGTTCATATTTGAGTATAGCTTTCCTCCCTGGTTAAACTGTCACTCCTGTGTCCCATGACTGTGGGGCTCTTCCTGTGGAAGTAGTTGGAGTTGTGGAGCTGCTGTTACTCCACATGGGCAATCTCAGGGATTTTCTAAGGAGCTCCTTTGTGGGGGTGTTCAGCAGCAGCTGGAGAGGGTGCATGAAGGGTAAGATGAAGCCAGTGGACATGGCGTACACCAGGCAGGACCAGTGAGTACTAGGGAAGTGTAACCTCGCTCCTGGCTTCAGCATATGAATCTCTTTTCTACCCCATACTCTAAACTGATGCTTTTTTTGTTTCTTTTTCTGTCCCACAGAGATCCCTGGGTGTCCAGGAATGGTTGAGAGCTGAATGGGCTGACGTCTCTTCCTCACCATCCTGAGCTCATGATGGCTCTGAAGAGATTGAGTGGGAGCATGGCCTTGCTTCTTGGAGCCTGGGGATGCTGTGGGAAGTGATTGCCTTGACAAATGTCTTCATCCCAATCCATAGCCCATCACGCATTGCCTGAAGGAGAAGCTGATGAAGAATAACCAGAGGACCAGGAAAGGCTCTGCTAGCCTCAGAGAACATAGATGTGGGACTGGCACTTAGAGGGGCACTTTGCAGGAGTCACTGCATTTGAAATTGTCTCTGGAAAGAAGCTATAGGGGCCCTGTGAACTGAAGGAGGTGAATGTCCAGGTCACCACAGAAGGTGCAGAGGGGTTTCCCTGGCACAGCATCCTCGGAAAGCACTTTCAAAAGGGAAGGGGGTATCAGGACCATGTGGCTGTCTCCAGTGGCTGCTTCGGAAGAGGCACAGAAAGGTCACTGCCTTACCATCAGCTCAGGAGACCAGCAGGACATGCTGACATCTGCCTGTCCATGTGCTGTCTGAGGCTCCAGATGAAACAGGAATCTGACCAAGACTGAGAGAGAAGGAGTGTGCAAGACTGCTTTGACATATTCTGTGCTTGTTCCTCCTTCTGATGTCTTCTCTGTCTACCTCTTTTTTATTCTAGGCCAATGTGTACTGCATGTGGGTCCTCGACCCTCACAAGAAGTATTAGCGCAGGGCAGATCCTGCCCGGTGCAGGGCTGTGCTGTCCAGCGCAGTGCTGTTGCTAGATGGGGCTGACATGGCTCAGTGCAGACGTAACGTGGCCTTTGTTTGCTCCTTATACCAACAAATCTGCAACTGTGATGCCTGGACTTCGGACAGGAGAAAGGGTTGAACCTGGCAAGCAGTCACACAATAGCATGACCAGCCACACTCGGGAGAGCCAAGTTTTAACCCCTGAGCCCCAAATTTAGTAGAGAGCCTCCATCCCTCTCCTGTAGCCGTGGAAATGAGCATGCCAGCTGGCTGCACACTCAGCTCCTGCATCTTGGATTGTAAAAAACTCATTAAGAAGAGAAAGAGACAGAGATGGAGGGAGTGACAGGGGATCAGGCAGAAAATACTAGGAAAAACTGATTCAGAACCACAGGAAAATGTGCACCTCTGAATTGCAGGTGTGTCCCAGCTGCAGACTGTTGTGCCCAGCTGGGTGGCTGCAGGTCTCTGCTCACCAAGTTAATCCCAGAGGCCTGGGCAAAACATTCTGGTACTGAACTGTGCCGGGAGCCCCATCTCAGACCTTGTCTCTCAGGCTTCCAGCTGCAAACCCCTTCCCTCATGTGCAATCGTATTTATTTATTTATTTTCTTGCTGCTTCATGCAAAGCTGCTAACAGAGCACCCTCCCCACGGAGGACGGAAAGGGGGAGCGTGTGCTGCGCGTCGGTGCGACGGGAGCAGGTGGAGGGACAGGCGTATGCCGTGAGCAGGCTGGATCCGGGCGTGCACACGGGCTGTGCATATGAGGCAGGATGAAAAGGCTTCAGTTAAAGCAGAAATACTTTCCCTGGGGTGAGTGTGCAATTTTGATCTTTCATGAGTTCAGAACAGGCAAACCCTTTCTGGGAAGGACAGCAGGACAGCTGTAGGCTGGCTCTGCAGTGCCCCTCTAGACAGATTTTCTTGGTGCAGCTGTGCTAGTGCAGGGTGTGCATCTCTGTGGAATTTGCTTGCCCAGATCCTGTCCTCCCAACACTCCCAGCTGTAGTGAAGCAAATTACGATGTGTACATTGTGGCTTTGGACACTTGCAGGGGGCTGTATCCCCAGCCAGGGCAGGTTCCCACCAGTGTGCTCACAGAGGTTCAATACCTGGCTCCCTTTTCTGCTCTGTCCAAAAGATATCCACGCAGAGACCCATTTAACACAGCCTGTTTGAGACTGGCAGACATGAGCCTCTAGACAATGCTGTAACCGTGCTGTCACAGTTCATACCCAGCCTTGGCTGTTCCTTCCCATTTTTCTAAAACACAGGCACACCAGCAACATCCTCTTTCCATTTTATGGAAAACCTGTGTGTCCCAGTGCAGAGTGGAACTGTTTCTCTGGGAGAAGGGGGCTCTCCCATGCCCTGCTGCTCTCCCACATTTCCCATGCTCAGGAAGGAGCTGGGGCATCCGTGCATCCCTTGGCAGGGTTCCCAGAGGCTCCAGGGGAGCCTGGCTTCTCCCATACCCTTCCCTCTGCGATGCCCCAATAAGGCTTTGTCCAAACCTGCGTGGCTGCTGAATGGAAATATTTCCCAACCAAAACCTGTTCCTGAGAAGATTCCTGGCTGGCTCTAGTCACTTATTATGTGCTGGAAATGCTGCCCTTGGGATTAGTTTTCAGGTTAGAGACATGCATGGGATCGTTGATAGTTCTTTTTCTCACAAATCCTCTCATGCAAGAGCAGGTTGCAGTAAGTGAAATGGATACACTTGCTCTGATAATTTGCCAGCATGGCCCAAAAAGCAGTGACCTGCTTATTGCTGATTGCTTCCCTGCAGAGTTGTAAGGGTTGGAGATTGAAGAGAAGTATTACAAATCCATCTGCCCATGACCCTTCAGGCTTGTTCCATGTATTACACTTGCCAATGGTGTGCTGGGTCTATTTTTAAATGCCCCGACTCCAGGGCTATTATGCTGTCGTTTGGGAGATTGCTCTGTAGTCCAAGTCAGGAGCTGCTGTTAGTATTCCACCTGCATTTCCTCCTGAAAAGTTCATTCCATTATTCCTAGTGCTGCTCTTCAAATACCTGCTGCTCATTATGTCCCAGTCAGGCTCTAAGGCTTGACCTGCCCTCCTCTTTCCTCCAAGAACCTCTCTGGCTCCCTGATCGCTGCTGCTCCTTGTCCTTGCCGTAGTTCGGCACAGAAGAGCTTGTCTGATAATACAGCTGTGCAGAGTTTGTCGGATCCGTACCCGCCAGCGGAGCGGGCAGGGCCTCTGGCAATGCCCGGTCTCCCCAGCATCTGTGGAGCTGCTCTCCCCCTCATTGCAAAGCACGCGGGGCACAGGAAAGGGGCAGACACAGTCATGTGTCCAAAAGTGGACCGGCGCTGGCAGTGAGCAAGCACCTGCTGGGGACAGTAAACAACGAAGTCCTTGTCTCAGCAAAGCCCAAGCTGAGCAATGGAGGTGGATCATGCTCCAGTATTGCCTCTGTGGCCGTACTGGGGACCGGCGGGGGGCAGAGGTCTGTGCCGTAGCAGGGAGCTCTTGTCTGTCCTGCTTGGAAACGATATCCGTGAGCTGGTGCCGCAGCTCCACACGGAGGGAGCCCCACGCGCAGCAAGCAGCACGGGGGCACGGCAGGCTCGGAGCACGTGGAGCGCTTGCTTGGGGAGTCTGTGTACAGTGCTCGGCTGGAGCACCATTGTGACTGTAAGAGCTCTGTTCTTCTCACCGAACAAATTGTTCCTACAAATAAAGAATGAAAACTCTTCTTCCCACTCTTCTTTTTTATGCTATTCATCAAGCAGTGCCAGAGGAAGGGACTGCACCTGCATGGTGGGAGCAGAAGGTCACTGTGCTGCTGTGGATGCCAGGGCAGCCTGTGGGGAGGTGCTGGGTCTATCTGCGGGAGAAGTGGAATGCAGGCAGAACAGCCAGGGGAAATCAAAACCCAAAGCGCACCAGAGCAGGATTCAGGGTCTCTCCGTGAAGCTTGCTGATGTTGGTGGATCACGGATTGCATTATCTCCAGGCATTATGGGAATGGGGCCGTGGGACAAGGCTAAAGAAGAGCTGAGCAACAGCAAGGCAGTCCATGTAGGTACTGATCCTGAAGGTGCTGTGAAGCTAAGTGGGAGGAGGACAGGTCGAAGAAACCAAGGAGGAGAAAAACAGATAGATGCAAGAGGGTGCTGAGTCCTCTCCAGGGTTTCACAGGATGACAACAGAGGAATCTGGAGTCTCCTATGTGCCAGTGTGTGGTACTGAGGGCTGGTTCTTTGCCCAAACTTCAGATCAGTGATAGAGCAGAAGCTCTTTAATTCCTCCTCTCAATCTCCAGCTGTTCTCCCCAGTGGTGTGGGACAGGGTGGCAGTGACAGCATTACAGCTTTTCAGAAGCAATTGTCAGGGGAAGAATTTGGTCCCCAAACAACAGAAGAATCAAAATTACACATTTCTAACAGGATGCTTGATTAGACAATTAATCATCCCAATTTAAAACGTTGGAGGGTCTGGAGTGCCCTAATACATAAAGATACTGAAGGCAGTGTTGTGTGCTCTACATCTGTCAGCAGCCTGTTCTCCACCTGCCAGTGAGCATGAGGCTTTAGGCAGCATCCACCCTGCAGCTCCTCACAGCTGAGGGATCGGTCCTCTACCGGGACCTACATGCAGAGGTATCAGGGGAAGTTCGTGTCTCTTTTACCAAGGAATAGAGACAGCCTTGAACTGCTACACAGCTGTGTACAGGTCCCCATGGTGCCAAACCTGCACTTTTCAGTCTGACTGTGAACCACAAAAACTCAGCATCTCTCATCCCCGCTTTCTAAGGACATTTCCAAAGACATTTATAGCTCAGACATCTAGGTTCCAGCCATGTGCAGACCCAAGTACCTACCCATCCACATTAAAGAGGCTTGTCTAACCTCTGCAGGGCTCCAGCAAGCTGACAGGATGTATTTTCTCCATCTCTCTAACTTTATATCTGGATTTACTAAGAAATGGGGTCAGCCCCGGGTTTTGGGACTGGATAAACTGTGAGCCTTATTTGCCAAGAGCAAACATAACTCCACTGCTCCAGACATCCTAGGATGTATCCAAGTATCTTTCTAAAAGTTCCTAAAGCTTTAGAGCAATCCAGAGAAAAGAGCTGTGAGGAGATTATTGCAGCACATAACTGCAATAAACTTTTTCTTCATCCTTTCATGGTTAGAGGTATGAACATGAATTATGGCAACTTAAACCTCTTGGAGAGCAGCAAGTAAAATCGCTTTCTCAAATGGCTGGTAAAGAACCTCGTTAAGCTAAGATGTCAGTGCTCGCAAATGCTGCTGACTGAATGGGGCTGTTTTACGAGTCAGTTTAATCCTTCCAGGAATCAAATGACCTCTTTCCACCCGCACCAAGCAGCAGATTCACTCTTTACTTCTTGTTTTCTGACCTGTTTGTTCATTTGAGGCTCTAGCACTGTCACCTCTTGTAGCAGATGAGATGCCTCATAACTTGCAAATGTAAACAGGTTAATACAAAGCTCCACGTCTGGCCAGCTTTCATGCTACCCAGCAAATAGCAGAGGCTACAGAGAAGTCAGGGGCTTTTCATGTGCAGCCAGCAGCATAATAGGAGGAAAGAAATGTTCACTTGCTCCAGCTGCACCTTTCAGGTTCATTTTGTTAGCTGCCACACAAGGAGGGCTCCCAGTCCCCAGCAACCCTTGCAGGAGGCCTTCCTGCAGTGCCCTGTTGCTTCTGGGCACGGATTTCCCTGGAGGATGGAGGATGACTGGAGGGATCGTGCCCTCAAGAGTGGCTCAGTTCCCCCGCCAACCCGCAAGCTGTCATCCCTCCCTGCTGCAGCCACATCCCCTCATTCAATGGTCCTCCATCTCTTAGCATCCTTTTAAAAACCACACAGCTGAGCATAAGCAGCAGGTACTTCCCTGCCTTATTGTGTCTTCTGGAGAATGTCCCTTTCCCCAGTCATGCTTCCCTGGCCTGACACTACCCTGAAGGATGCTGCTGCCACGGCACCAATATTATTCCTGAGCCCGTTAATTATGAGATTTAATAGTTGGATTAAATAACTTTGTGCTGGTAATTTACCATAATTTTGATTATTATGGGAAGATGTTTAAATTCCAGATGCTCTGCTTTGGTCTCCATGGAAATTGATAGAAGGGGTCACCTTTTGATTTCAGAATCCTGATGCTGAAGGGAATGGTTTTGCCTCATCAGTTGGGGAAGAGGTGGGGGCTGGGTTATTTGTCTGTTTCTCTTTTTGTACCTGTCTGTCAGTGAAATTCACAATGAAAATGTGCGCAGACCAGGCTGTCATCTGACAGCAGGAAATGAAAAACAGGAAAAAGGGGTGTTACAGAAATGGAAATTTTGGTAATTAAACCACAAAAAATAACATCAAAATGCATCTGGGTGTTACAAACACCAGGCTGGTTTATCGATGCTGCTTCTCTAGACTGTTGTGACTGTAGACTGAAAGGGTAGAGAAATATCTAATGCTGTTGTTAACCATTTTACTGCTATTCTTGACTGCAGCCTGCATGGGGAGCCCATGTTTTTAGGAATTTCCCCTCATTCAAAGCCCACCCAACAAATGGAAAGTCTCTACTGGCGTCCAGGGGTGCGGGTGAATATTAACAGTGTTTGCAACAGCACAGGCAACTGATGCAGAGATCTCCATGGCTCTGGGTACTGCATCAGCCATGCGGGAAAGGGTCTGGTCCTGCAAAGCTCAGGATCTAAATAGGCAAGCAGATATAACTAGGAGAATAAAAGACCAGCAAAGGAGACATCCCGGGGGTAGCAAACAGCATCTAAGGGTACACCCTGGTTAAGCTGAGGTCAGCTAAAGATCAGGAAATTAGGAGTATCCTATGCTAGGATAAACTGCCTCTTCTAGGTGAGCTGTTTTTCTACCAAGATCACAAAAGCACTTTGGAGTAGCTCAGCTGGAGACATTTCTATTTGGCTGGACAAATCCTGGCCACTTGCTCTGCTCTCTGCAGTAGTTTCAGTGGCCCTATGCTGGTACAGTAACGGGGACCTGGCTCTATAGCAGGGCTGTATTTTGCCCCTGGTGCCAGCCTCCTCAGGGCAGGGAATACAGCAGGGCCCTGCTCTGGGGAACTTGCACATTCCCGTTCACACCCCTGCACATGCCTTATGTACTGTGCAAGAGCATCAGCTGCTGCTTCTTGCAAGCAACGTGCAAAAATTGTGGAAGCAGAAAGCAATTGCACAAGAAGCACCAAGCTTGAAAAGGCAGTTTTTTGGGAAGGTTCCGGTTTGTTTTTTTTTTTTTTTAAGGGCATATTTGTCATCTTTGAAAAATCATTTCAGATGTTTCTTTTCAAAAAACAAGTCAGTCACATCTCCATTGCCACATTCTTCCCCTTCCCCTTTCCAACTCTGAGCGTAGTGCACTGACCCACAGACTGGTCCACTTTCTCCTACACTCCTTCAGTTGGAGAAGTTTTGTGAGGTTTGGGTTTTTTTTAAACAACAAAAAACGGGAGGGGAAAAATCAGAACACCCTCAGCATCAGCTAGACAAGTGCATTCAAGGACAAAGCAAACAAAGAGGAAATTAAATTTTTCAGTTTTCTTTTATCATCAAAACCAAAGCAAAATGAACAAGTCAATCCAAAATGAAGTTTGCCATGTTTCAGAGATCCCCCTATGAAAATGTAATCAGAAATTACTTTTTTTTTTTTTTTTTTTTCCTAAAAAAGTGGCTTTGATGGAATCTGGCTCTTTGATCTCCAAATTGTGGCTAACCAGTCCTATATGGCACTTCCAGCTCTCTGTCCTGTGGCTATGGTTGGATACTTCACACTGGTCCTTGTACAAGCGCTGGATGGTTTTGACAAACAGCCTGAGGATCACACTTGTCAATCGAGCTCAAGGTGACAGACACCCCTGTGACGCACAGCCTGGCTACTCCATGCTCAGCCCCCAGGACACAGACATCCCTGATGTCCCCCGAGCAGCATGGATGAGTCTGGCAGGGCCAGGGACATTGCTGTGCAACAGCTACCCTGGGTTTCTTCACTTCCTCTCCTCTGACAACCTTTTGTGGGCAAAAAATATATCATGCCCTGCCTGATCTCCATTTCACGCCTCTTGCCATTTTAACCGACTTGCAGCTTTCTTCCCCCTGGGGTGGCTCTGTGCCACGTACAGTGCTGAGTTCCCGGGGTGGGGGGCTGGCACTGTAGGTACCCACATTCTGGGGGAAGCCGGGCACAGAGAGATATCTGTTGGGATGGGTGGAAAAGGGGGAGCCCCTGTTTGCCGTCTCGTTCTGCCTCCTGTGCCCCAGCTGCAGACGTGTGCCAGGCGCCCCGGCAGTGAGGTGTAGGATAATGGCACGAGAAATTGCACCATGTTTGCCCGTGGTTGGGGGGCTGTTGGGCTGCAAGCAGCCCAGTTGGCTGCAGTGGCTCCAGGACAGCACCTGTTACTGTTGCGACTGCACTCAACAGGGGCTTGATGCTATTTCTGGAGCATGCTTGAGGGCAGGAAGGATTAGCATGCCCCAAATGCAGAAGAGGCGGGCTTGTTATGAACAGAGAGGGCTCAGATTTGCTCAGCAACAAGGTCTGCAAGGAAGGGCTAGCCTGAACCTCCTCAGGCATGGAAGAACAACATCCAGAGCAAGATGCTCAGAACTCACCACCAACAGCAGCGGGGACAATAATGGCAAGTTTGCAGCAGTCCTGGGATGGTGGAAACGTGCTGGCCAGATATTGAAGCTTCTCTATCCACATGATGCCGAGAAAAGTGTTCTGCATCTACACTGGGCTGGGATATGAGAGAGACACAGCCCCTAGGTGAGGGCTTGAAGGAGGGAAGCAGGAGGAAGAGATGATTTTTCAGTCAGAGAGGTTGATTGAAAAAGAGACAGAAAAACAGAAAAAAACCAAAAACACAGGAACTTCACAGGAGAGGATTTTCTTGTTGATAGGAACCAGATCATGTGGTGGCACCCATGGATGCCAGAGGAGCTCCAAAGCTGACACCCTTAATAAAGATACACCAGCAGGGCAAGTCCCTGGAAAGCTTTCAAAGAGTGTTGTTTTCATCCTGCTGCGAACAAACATGTCCTTTCTTCTGCCACCTGGAGCCCTGACTCTGCCTGCAGCCTCCCCTCTCCTTTTGGGTCCTGCAGGAAAAGACTACTATCAGCCCACAAGATGCTCATGCCACATCCTGAACCTTCATCACTGCTTCTTTCCATGTGGATAGGGCAATCTCCACCTCTTGCTCCTCCAGCAGCCAGCTGTGTTTCTACCAGCTAAAAGCATTGCTCAAAAAGGGATGGACAAAACATGGCACCAGTGGGGTTGGGCAAAGGAGATAAAGCAGGCACAGGAAGGCCGAAAGCAAAGCAGCTCTCCTGAGGCAAATGCCCTGAAACCTCAGGGGAAGCCCATGGCTCTGGGTTTGCCCCCATTTTGGATTTTTAGGAATCATGAGCCATCCTTGTGTAACGGATGCACACCCAGATGAAATAGTTGCTAACACACCTGCTACCCCTGAGCCCCGGAGCTCTGAAGCAATGCAGTGCTGATGGTGCGACAGAGGCAGGGAGGTTTATCTGCAAGATGCAGCTGCCAGTGTGTCACAGGAAAGATTTCAGCAGATGCAAAGCTGGGGACTCACAACTGCCACACTTCAACTTCAGCACACGGAGAAATCCAGGATACTTCTCAGGAACAAGAGAACAAGCCTTTCCCCAGAATAGAAATGAACACCCAATTCATTAGCTAAGACTTCCCTGTGCTTATTTAAGCATCGATCCCGGGCGGTCGCGCGCTGTATAGTGCTGATTAACAATTACAGAATGTACCAGAGCACCATCACCACGGCACAGCTGGGGATTGCGGAGCCGACTGGGGCGATGCCGTGTCAACCTGGTGCCTGCATCTCCAACGTTACTCTTAATAGGAAACCACTTGCTTGATAATTTTGAAGGAAGCAAGCATATTTGTAAAGTCTGGTTTTTTCCTTTGCTGTGAATTCCCCTTAGCTCAGCACTCTATAGCTGCTTGATGGAGCAACTGCCTGAGCAGTACCTCCCTTTCTAAGACTGTTTTGTCTTCTTGCTCTTCTCCTTCTAGCAGGGGATGTATTTCCTCAAAGCCCACCTAGACCTCCATTTTTTTTGCCACAGACTGCAGAAGGAGCCTTCCAGTTCAGAGCTTATCCCTGCATTCTTATACATGGCTGGTGAGAAGAAAAAGAGTCTCCATTTATCCGTAGGCATGTCTTCCAGAACATTCATATCCCCTCCTGCCCATCCAATGGCAGCTTAGGCAATCCTGGGCCCAAACACCATACATTTGTCCTGAAAGATGAAGAGAACCCATCCGGGGTTGATTTGTCCTGTCCATTTGGACGTTGAGCTTCCGTATTCAACCAGACGAGGGTATCAGAGAGCAACGCAAAGGGGGGCTTTCCTCCACCAGTTCTGCCTCTCTGCAGCTTTCCCACCTTCCCAGGGCTGGGGAACCAGCCTGTTGTGTTCAGCCTAGTGGCTCCCCTAAATGAACTGGGATCGGCTTAAAATACACCATGGCTCTCTGGATTTGAATCCTGCTCTATTATTAACTTGGCTGAGGAATAGGAAAACCTTGTGCTTTTGGCCAGGGCTTGCTTGCTTTGTGTACTCCCCACCTTCCTCTGGGACATCGGGTGCCACTATAAGGGACAGGGTATTGGTCTGTAATGTCACATCCTCCTCTCCTACAAGCCATCCTTGTGCAGAGAGGAGCATCCGTGTAGTAGCACAGCAGCACCAGAGTGGTTTCCTACCTCCCATCGTGCCAGGATTCAGACTATAGGAACCTATATCCACAGAGTTTTGGTTGCTTAGAGGTTCCAGCAGCTCACTGAGTCCTCCTGGCCTGCCTGCAACACTGCTGCTGGCTATGCTAATACTGCATGGGGAACGTTGGCATTTCCAGAAAGTCCAATAAAATAATGGCCTCATCACTATTCATTCCTTTGGTGCGGACTCTCTTGTGTCCACCTGAATCCTAATGCGCTGATAAGGTATTAATGTGGGTGTCCTGGGTGTCCCTGAGGAACCAGCCCTGATGCAGAGTGTTAACAGCCCGTCTTCGTTTCCACTGAGAAGTTGTCACGTGGTGTGCACTGGCTTTAACCCGCTCTGAGCAAACTCTTCTTCCAGGCTGTGGTTTCTTTCTGCTGATGGTAGAGGCCAGCTACAGTGGGGCAGAGAGCTGCAGTCCTGCGGGGAGCCTGGCGCAGAGGGGCCCACAGGCATGCTGGCACCGCCCCTTCTGGGGCAGCAGATGCCTGATGGAGAGTCCAGAAGATGGGGTTTGTACAGCCCGCTGTACACATCCAACAACATTTCCTCGTCAGTTCTAGCTTCCCCAGCGCTAATCCCTCTGCTTTGCTTAAATCAGTCCGCGGTGCCTTTACATGCAGTCAGGCAAAGGTCTACTATCCCACCTGCCCAGGCAGGCAGTGCTCTGCAGAGCAGCACTAAGTACAGGCAACAATGCAGAACCCCATCTGCAGGCAAAGGAATGGAGGTTCACCCCCTGGTTGCTCAGCTTATGCCCTGTTTATGGTCTAAAAACCAGGGTCTGGTGCTCTGCTACAGCCTGACATGCTGAGTGAGCTTCATCCCTATGATCTAGGCAGGCAGCTGCAATGTGGAAATGAGATAGTTTTAATTAACTTCAAACAAACAAACAAACAAAAAAGACGACAGAATCTCTGGGGAAGGAGAGAAAAAAGAATTTCCACTTGGTTACAGAACTGCTCCTAACAGATGAGAGATTCCTGAGACAGCAGGGAGATGGAAAAAAAGATTTGAGAAGAAAGACTTCCAGGGAGACCTGGAGTTGGAGATGAAACATTGAATAGAGTATATTTTATATGTAAAACCCCTGCCACTGCAGGAGCCCAGGCTGTTAATTGGATTGACAATCCCTTTGATTTTAGATATACGTCTCCTGGCTGATTCATGCTGAGACATCCTTCTGACCTTTTGAATATTCAGTTTTTTGGGGAGAAGCAAATGGGACTTGCTTTTAACAGCCTGAGCAATAAAGCAGTCACTGTAGCAGTCCTCCTCATTTTCTTCAGCATGATGTGTCAATATCTGACTAATGAATGCAGTCAATAGCTGAGTAACTTAACCTGCAAGAGCGTGACCCTACCACAGAAACACAGTCTCACATAAGCAGTAGTACCAAGTGGGCAAGGGAGCTGGACCAGGCCTGATGGGACAAGTGGCAGCTGTTGTTCCAGATCTTCACCAAAGTTGACTCCATAAAGTGGGTGTTGAGATTAGCTCAACTCAAAACTGGGCACTGTCCATAGCCAAGGTGTGGAACAAGGTGAGGAAGAGGCAAATGCACCAGCATCAGCCCAGACCTGTGGTGCCTTCGTTGGTTGCAGATAGAGCTCTTGTGAGCACGGCTGCCATTTCCAGTCCTCTCCCCCAGACAGGGAGGTGGGTGGCAAGTCCACTATATCTCAAGGGAGAAGGGTCTTACCTTTCACTAGCATCCCTGCTGTACAGTCCCGATGCAGACAGGTCTCTCAGTGGCACTGTCACATTTTTTCCCTGGCATGGCATCTACATCATGAAGCATCCCCTTATGTCTCTAGGAGGGGACCAAGGAGCTGGCAGGCTTGTCTGTCCTCTTGGTGTGTGACGAAGGTTTGTTTGTCATGGGAGCTCCTAAAGAACTCCATTGATGTTCCACTGGGATCTATAGTATTTAGGAGGTGAATAAAACTTCTGCCAGGCTGAAAGGATTTCTTTTTTTTGTAGCAGCAATTTACCCTTCCCAGCTTTTTCCAGTATTTATTGCCTGACTTGTCTTCTTCTGGAACAGAGAAACTCTGATTTGGGGACTTCTGCAGGAGCTCTGTGGGCTGGAAGAGTTCCCCTTTCAGGGATGCTGCACCTGTATGTATATACATGCCTGTTTATTGGGGTGGTGTTTCTTCATAAGCCACATCCAAACTGGATCTCACCTCTCATATATACAGGTGTAAATCCAACATCACTCCAGCCCCTGCAGGGCTCAGACACAGCCAGACACTCCTGTTACCAAAGCTTCTCTTTTTCCTGGAAACCTCCCCTGCTCAGGATTCCCCTCGACTTCACATAACTCAGTCCCAGCTCCTGAGGACCCTTCTCAGGGTGATATTATTGGATGGGAGATAAAGGAGCCTGACTCAACAGTTTCTGCACCTGAATTTCCCTCCTGACTCACTAGCAGGGAATGCAGGTTCTTATCAGGGCTATTTTTCCATCCCCTTTTTGGGATTAATCTCTGCAGGGCAGTACCTGCCAGAGGAGACCCCCTGACTCTGTCCTGCTTCGGGCAGATGTCTGATGACAGAAGTACCCTTGATTCCTGCCTATAAACTTCAGGTGCTGCAACCTCGTCCTTCCTGCACCTGGGGCAGGTAGCGGGAGGTTACAGCCCAGAGAGGATCAGCAGCAGCATGGGCAGAGGTGCTCACAGCTCAGGTGGTCCACGCAGAGGGACAGGAGACCCAGCAAAGAGTCCTGCTGCTTTCTTCCAGAAACAGATGGACAAAGCTCAAGCTTCACCCCTACGGACCTTCCTGTTATTCTTCCATTACCCTCCACCCCTAACAGTTTCAAGGAAAAGTAACAGGAGTTCTAAGTGGGAAATTTTCTGGATGCAGAGGGTTGAGATCTATCTGTATTCCCTCCTCAAGTGCAGGGATAAATTTCAGTGGAAGATAATTTCTGTCTTTTCTGACTTTCAGTCTCATATGAAGACAGGCTGAGGGAATTGGGACTGTTCAGCCTGGAGAAGAGAAGGCTCCGGGAGGACCTTATAGTGACCTTCCAGTACTTGAAGGGGGCCTACATGAAGGTGGGGGAAGGTCTATTCAAAAGGTTTGTAATGATAGGACGAGGAGCAATGGTTTTAAGTTGGGAAAGGAGAGACTTAGACTGGATATTAGAGAAAAGT
>JAAGNO010019863.1:40415-50720 GCA_033439905.1 Ceryle rudis
GAATGGGCTGCCCAGAGAGGTGGTGGAGGCCCCATCCCTGGAGACATTCAAGGTCAGGCTTGATGGGGCTCTGAGCAGCCTGCCCTGGGTAGAGATGTCCCTACTTGTGCAGGGAGGTTGGACCAGATGACCTCTAGAAGTCCCTTCCAGCCTAAAACATTCTATGATTCTATGATTAGTGCAGCTTTCAGTAACACAAAATACATCTGCTGATGCAACAGAATGTACAAGGATGAGGAACATTTACTACATCGGGAACTGAACCGCATGTCTTTCAACTCTCCCCGTAACTAAATTAAATCGATGTAAGTGGTTGTTCCCCCCATGATGTGGGCTTCCTGAGAGCTCCTCCACAGCAACTGGGATAGGGACAGACAGCTCCAAGTAGAAATCTCAGGAAGGACTCATTCCTGAAGCAACACCAGCCATCAAGTTACCCTAAAGATGGGCATATGAAACCCAGAAGGGTCAGAGGCGAGCCAGCAGCCCCAGCCTGGCTGTGCAATGTAGCTTGCAGAATGGAGCCAGCACCCTTGCCATAAGGCTCAGCCTGGCTCCTGCCTGCAGCCAGCCTGTTAGAGAGCAGTTCCCCAAGAGCACAGGGCCTCCAGCAGCATGGAAGCGCTGAGCAGGGAGTCAGAAACGAGCAGCTCTGACAAAAGCCAGAAAAGAACAGACTTCCTCAGCTCTAACCCTACAGCTCAGGCCCTTTAGCAGCTCCCTGGAAAAGCTATTTTGGAAGTAAATGAAGGCAGCCAGTGCTGCCCTCCCTCCATTCCTGCCAGCAGCTGCTCACCCACAGATGAGTCTTGAGATTCTCCACAGCTGGCCTTGTTCTCCAGCCCTAAGCTTGTGGGTATGCTGCGGGGGAAACAGCAGCTGGTGCTCTGTTCCCTAAAGTAGCTCTGCGAGTGTAAAAGACACGTGCGAATGAGGGAGCTCTTAAATCCAGCTCAGAGGCAAAGGCTTGAGGGATGGAAGTGCTGCAGGTATAGGGAGAAGGAAGGATTTGGCTTTGTTTCTTTGTCTGGAGTAGGGGATGTTATGGGAATGTAGCTGTTTGGGGAGCACATGCTAGCTGTGATGGTTGTTCTGTCATTCTTTGGTCCCTCAGAGGTGAGCTTGGAGAGATGAAAGAGAGTAGCATGGGAGAAGCTGGGAGGGTTTCTGAGTAGCTAGCTCCTGTATTGGCAGCACTGAAGAAAAATAAATTTTGGTTTGGTTTGGTTTGGTTTGTTTCTCTAGGAATGTGATGATGAGCGGTGTGGCAGAGGGCTGTGGCCTCACAGTAAGGGGCCTCCTGTCAGGAGCCAGAAGTGTTTTCTGGGTGCTTTATTGCCTGCTTATATCCAGATACTTTTAGAGAGCAGAAAACCAGGCTCAGCCACATCATGCTAGGTGGCTGGAGATGTGCTTGCTGGCAGATAGGACTCCATTGGAGCTCTCACCAATCAGACCAGCTCTGGGAATAGCTTTGTTCCTGAATCATCAGTGTGTGACCAGTTATGGTTTTGAGCTCCCTATCCAAAACCACTAGTGGTTTTGAAAAATCCCATTCCTTGGCATACAAAGCTCCCCGGACCATCTTCCTTTTAGCTAGTCTGAGAAGAAGAAAAGGTCTGAATTTGCAGTAACAATGATGGAGGCTGAAAGCCAAAGGTGGAGAATATATCCAAACCCAGCTCACAGCGTAGCTGCGACAGCACTCAGGCTTAACTGAACTGGTCAGTGATCTCCTAAATGAAGTGCTCATGCCTTCCTTTGCCCATTGCTTACTTTGCCCCAGCTTCTTTCCTTCTCACCTTTGGGCTTTAAAGCTAATAAGGGAAGTGCATCCGATGTCATGGAGGCCAGGAGGAGCCCTTGCCACCATAAATTGTTGCTGGGGGAGTTGTTAGTGTGATGGTGACTTACCCTGTACTGGAAAGCATGGTTTCTATAGACAAGTTTGAGTCTGATGAAGTTTTGTTGTAGATAATGGGACAAGAACAGAAAAAGAGGCTCTGATATTAAATCATATTAATTGTAAAGTAATCTTGAAAAGCATGTTCCACTCACTTGATGAGAAAGTGTACACCTACTTTCCTTCACCAAGAGTTCATCTCACATGCAAATCACAGCAGGGTCTTTTTGCAGCTGGAAGGCTCCCTCCTGCTTGTGCACACACAGAGCATTTAACATCTACCTTGTAGTTTTTGTTTTAAAACACACTCTGTCCCTCTGTTAGATGTTTTTCCCCACATTCTCCTACATCAAGCAAAGCACACTGCATCTGCAGTGCTCCCAGTCACCACTGGCTCTGTATGGACAGCTTGTGCAGGAGCCAGTGCCTGACTGCCCATGTAGAGGTGCCTGTGGTCAGCTTAGCTCATGCCACTCAAAACCAGGGGAATTGTAACCTATGGCAGTAATTAAAGACAAAAAGTGAGATAGTTTCCAGAAATAGCTCTCATGGAAGAGCAAATGTAGTCATTGCTGCTTCTGTCTTGGGTGATGTGTCAGAGCCAGGCTAGACTGTGCCCAGGGCATGAAAGCTGAGGGGTTTCAGCCTCTTAGCAGGCTTGACATCATGACCCACGTCTGAAACTGAAAGCTTTGACAAGCCAGAACCCAGCTGATTTGCCTGTTTGTACGTGACACGCACACAAGCTATTTCACTGTGTTAAGGGTCCTCTCCATGTGTAGGCACTGAACTCATTTCCCTTCTCACCCTGGCTGGCTCTCCACATGGGAGAAGGTAACAGCTCAGCTTCACAAGGCAGCTCTCAGGAGAAGGCTTAACACTCCCCCTGTTCCCGGGGATGGGCAAAGCTTGAGGTGTGCAGCTGGGTCCAAACTTGCAGGTGCAAGTTGCACAGAGGATGCCAGAACTAAACCCACAGAATCCAGGCTGGAGCTGTGTGTGACAGGATGCTCAGAAAATCACTTTCTCATCCAGGCTTTGCACTAAACCCACAACTTTCCGTGTGCCCTGCTCCAGCAGACCTCATTTGACATGTCATGAGCTCAGTGCAGAGGGGAGGCAGGAGGCCTCTGTTTCCTAAAATAGCACTGACAGGTGCCCTTAATATCCTGGCACCAGTGTGACACCACAGAGAGAGGGCCATTAGAGATCCCAAAATGGATTTCATCTCATTGAGTCTAACCAGATGTAACCCTGGACCTCTGGGTCACTTTTATTTGTCCATCAGGCACAGAGACTCGAGAGCAGAACCATGCCCATGCCCACGCGTACACAGCAATCACCTCACTACTAACGCACGTAGCTTTGGGCTGGGGCGAGCATGCGGTGTGTCCCCATCCCCACGCAGGCACACCACCAGTCCCTGCTGACCAGGCAGCCCTGGGAAATGCTGGTCTCTGCTGCTGCCTGCGATGGACTGATTTTGCTGAGTTGCAGTCTGTCTTCCCTCTGCTGCTTCTCATAGGGTTTCTGTGCTTTGTCAGGTCAGGGTTGGTTTTTTTCTGAATCTTTGATTTCACATCTTCTTTTTAAACTGGCAATACCAAGTAGCAACTCAGCAATTTCACAGTTGTGTTTTCTCCTTGGTTTTCCTTTCTTAAATTGTGTGTTCAAGCCCTCATGTGCTGTCTCACTTAAAGACAAAATGAGGAATACAGTGACAGCTCTCAGTATGCCCCAGATCACCTATAGCTATTGCCTTGGGTATGTGCAGCGGTTGTATCCATCTGGTCCTACATACAAACGCGTTCCTCCTCCAGATTTAAGTCTGGACATTTCCTACAAAGGCTGGAACTCCATGATGGAAGGACAATGTTTGGACAGAAAAACTCCTGAAGGCAAAACTGCACAGTGCATTGCACTGGGGTTTTGAGGATTTCTTCCCGGCACTGCCAACAGGGTATTTGGAACATCAGCTACATCACCTCATTCTGCATTTTGTCTTCTGACTCTCTCTGTAAGGGTGTGAAGTTCTCTCCAGGACAAACACCAGGTTTTGTAGCTGGTTTATTCCCCTGTCTGAGGGAGCCCTAGGGGTGCCATCCACAAATGATCTGCCTGACTTCACTGGGACCTGTTCTGTCCCATCCTCCAGGCTGTCATTTCTGAGCACAGTTGGCTCAGCCCACGGGAGCTGCTCTGCTTGTGATGGCTGTGGGGGAGAGGCCCCAGAGATGATGGTGGAGTGTGCAATATATCAGTTGTCTGATTAAGCAGAAGGATGTGAATCCTTCAGAGATGGAAGCTTTTATTAAAAGGCAAGAGGGTAATTCTTCATTTGCAAAATGACACGATGTTCCACAAGGGAAAAAAAAAAAGACCAGCAGTGTAACTGGAAACATCCCACCCAACCTCAAATTGGTAAATCCAATCAAGCTTTCCTGTTAAACGCAGGCTTTGAAGAACATTGTATTTAATCATTAACGGTGCTGAATCGATACGAATAATCTGAAGTGACTCGGAGCAGCAGGGGCAGTTTATGTTTACAAAGAGATGAATATTGATGCAGCCATTGTAAGTGCAGCCCAAATGCCGCAAAGCACACTCTGGCTATGGCCCGTACCTGGGGCTGGTGGCTGAGGACATGGGTCACTGGGGAAGGGTCCCCACAGCTGGCCATGCAGGAAGAAAAAGTGCACTGGAAATATGTAGGAGGCTGTTCTCTGCTGAGCATAGACCCAGGCTGTGCCATTGTGTCGGAGAGCCCAACACACAGGTTGTTTTCTGTTCCTATTCCACCGCTGCTGTAGCTGATAACAGACATAACATTTGCACCACCAGCCAGGACCAATGTTCTCCCTTTCCTGCTGCAGGCTCAGCTCCCAATACTAGGCAGTTACCTCATCTGGACCTGCTGCCCACCCCATGGTGGCAAGGAGATAACTCAAGGCAGGTTTTGACCTGCTGACTTGTCCCGGTGGGACTGTGCAGTGAGTAATATGACAAGTTTATTCTCACAAATTCAGTTACATTTGTAGGTTTAGAGTATCCCAGCTGCCTTCAGCTCTATCTTTTCACTGATGAAAGAAAAGTCCCAGGGTATTAAAGTGCTGCCTTTAATCATTTGGTAGAGATCAGTGGAGAGTAGGTGTTGGCGTATGAATCACAGAACTCATAATTGCAGCCCCCGCTTAACAGGCAACTGCCTAAGTTTTTATTTACTTTTGCTTGCTGTCCTATTTTTCCTTTTTGCCCGGCCTTTTGACAGTGGTTGCTCATTAGAGTGGTTTTTATTTGGACATTTTGAGAGACCTGGTGCCTTTGGCTCTAGGGTGCCAATAATTTTTTAATGAATTCTCATGATTTTTCCCCAGATGGAAGTGAACAAAAAAGCCATAAGGAGAGGGGATGATTCCCAGCTTCTGGGAGCACTTTACAAACAACTCGGATGATTTAAAAGGCGAGTGTGCTCTTTTAATAACAGGTTTTGTCAGAATTCAGACAATTCATTTCAAAGAAAAATGAGCCATTTTGTTAAAGTGTCCACTTTAAGCTTCCTTCTCTCTTCAGCTTCTCTTTGGCCTCACCATGACTTGCAGTTTCAGTGTCTAATCTGAAGGGTTAACACCCTTATGGGGTTAACGGGGGGATCAGAAGAGCCTCCAGGCTTTTCAGGGAAGGCTGTCCTTACTGCCATGCCCAGCCTGCCACCTCCTCCCTCCCACAGGGCAGCTTTTGTGAACGTTTTTGGTATCGTTGCCACCTCTCCCTGGGCTGAAGAAGCATCGTCTGCCATACACAGAGAAGTGGTTGCACTGGTGGGAAAAGGTTCAGCTATGGGATAACCCAAGGGGAGATAAAATGCACTGAAAATGCATAGGAGGCTGCTCTCTGCCCGGCTGGCATCACTCCCTGCCTGCACCCATGGATCTGAGTATCAGCAGCCACATCTCCACCTGGGCACCGTGTTCTGATGTGAGCAGTTCAGAGCTGCAGATGACTTCCAAACTTCCAAGAATTTTCCACCAGTGTCTTAAGATCCCTTCTCTCTCCAATACGGTGCATGGCTATGGTGTTAGCCTGCTGCCTTGCACTACACAGGGACCTGTCTCGACTCCCGTGATTTCGTTTCCTTTTCTCCACACAGTTCCTTCCCCTCAGCATTTCAGACCTGGGGGGAGGAAGAAAACATCAAAGCAACAAACACGTGTTGCCTGATGAAAAGACTAAAATAAATAAATGTTACTCGACATCATTAGCTTGGCACAGCTTGGGCAATTTCATTCTCCCTCACAGACATCTCCCAGCCAGACGCTGTCAGTGCTGAAAGTGAAGATGGATTTGTTAAAAAAAAAACAAACCTCAGAAAACATCTTGGTTTATTTCCAAGGATTGAAATGGTCTCACTTCTTATACTGTTTTTCAAATTCTTTATCCATATTTTTCCACATGCCTTACCCCCCAGAATCAATTGAGGTGTTACAGTACAGGCAGTTGAGTCTGAGTTTAGCCAACACTTCCTGGTATTTCTGTTCCAGAGAAAAGGTATCATATATGAAAAAGAAAACGCCTTTGGACAAATCATTAACATAAAAATGATTGGTGACTTGGAACTAGTGGTCTAATCACATATCTTTTGTGAAAATAGAATTTTTTGATGGCTTTTATCCAATCTGAAATAGTTAAGAGCAGTATTGATCTGGGAGGACAAAAAGAATAACAAAAGTCTAAATGACAATTGGCAGCTATTTTCTAGCTCCCTACTCTCACAATCTGCAATCATACAAGTAAGCTTCATTAGCTGAGGGAAAAAAGACATAAAACATACAGCTTCAAATAGAAAGTTAATAGAGTAATCAAAGTGTGTGCCTCTGTGCTGGTTTCTGGGTTTATAAAATAAAAGACATGGCAAAAGGAGAACACTTACAAAAACTGCATTTTGCTGATCGTTGAGGGAGGTGTTAAAGACTCACTTTAAAGACACAAAAGGAGGTCTGTCAATTTAGCACACTAAGAAGAAGCTCATAGATGGGGTTTCCATTGCCCGTAGTTAGATAGTAGTTAGTCTGCAGCTTTTCCTTTCCTCTGCCTACCTAACTGCAGCTGATGAGGAGGGAATGGAGAAAATGAGCACAGAGAACAGGGACGCGTGTGGTGGGAACAAAGAGCAGGGAGGCTGGGTGACCTCCCAGAGAAGAAGGACCGAGCCCACGCCCAGTTTTGGCTTGGTTTCCCTTGATACCTGATCAACCACCCACTCTTGCCTTCTCCAGCATGTTGCACACCCAAAGGGATGTCAGGGCTGGGAAATGCCAGGGCTGGGAAGCACCAGGACATCTCAGGCAACATCAACCCAAGGAGCTGGGGGTGCCATGCTGGGGGAGGCCAGCAATGCCCCGAACTTCTCACTTGCACACAGCAGATAGCAAATAACCAGGATATTGCATTCAGTAGGTCCTGTCTGAAAACAAAACTGCTGGTTAGTTTGCACTGTAATCTGCACCTTGTTTAGAGGCTGTCAGCAGGCTGCTGGTCTGACCACTTCATTCCTGCTGCCCTCCCCTTGTTATACTTGTTGGTTAAATAAATGTCTATTTTTGTGCTCAGCTTCTGCTTGTTCACCACGTACTCGCAGGGAAATGAAGAGCTGTGTTTATACCAAATGGGTTTATTGAAGTATCAGAAAGCACAAATCAATTTACAAACGAAATTATATGGTACCCCAGGAATCAAAACTGACAAACACAGAGATTTGCTATTAAATTAATAGCAAGCCAAGATAAAAGGCAATTCAGACCATAAAATTAGTCAGGTACAATGTACTCCCTAAAATTTAGAGCTCACAGGGACACTGCTCAATTTCACAACTAAACAACCAGCAGAGGGTTTTTAAAAATCAATATTGCAGGGCGTGTGGCAAAGCAAATTCCGGAAAGCACTGTATGCATTTTGCAATGGAGGACTTACTCCTGCCTCCCCTTGCCCCCTGCAAGTCTGGGACAGCACCAACGTACACAGTTCCCATGGTGTGGGCTGCAGAAGAATACTGGTAGAATTTCTACAGCGAGTTCTTTCACTTTTCAAATTGATTTGGGCAGAGGCAAATTCATCACTGCCTGCTCTGCCTCTTGGGCAGAGGCTGAGGACCTCCTCAGTTTCTCCTCCAGCACTGGTGGACGAAGAGTTGGTGCTTCCCTGGCTGGTTGTGGTACAAGGCAGAGAGTGTGCATTGCTGCAGAGCTGGGGAAATGCCATTTGTTCGGTAAATAAATTAATAGCAGAGATCAGGCTGGCAGAGAGGGCCCACGGCAAAAGAGGAGCAGAGCAGTCATCACCCACCACATGACTAACAGGCATCTCAGCTTCCCCAGGGCAGAGTAACCCAGCTCCAGTGCCATAAAAATGATGTAATGCTGGAAATAACCCTTGAAGGATGGAGGACATCCCCTGTGCAGCCAGGGTGTGCCAGTATAGGACACCCTCTGGAGATGGTCCCTTCGGCCTGCTCTGCAGTGAGCAGGGTCCCTGCTGAAAGCTGGGCAGGAGGTGCCCTCTGAGTGCGGTGCAGCAGTGAGGTGCTGCACTGTGTGATTTTACACTAATAGAGCTGTCTTGGCATGGCACAGGCATCTGCCTGTGCTCTCTGTTCATCCTGAACGACGGGAACAAGATGCCCAAAGTGTGGCTTTCACAAAGGGCAGCACCTTGGGCTGTGCTTTCTGAGCTCATTGTGACATTTTCACACGTGTGTTGTAGGGCTTCTCTGACTTGTGCTGCTCGCTCTTCTGTCCTCTAATTAACTAACAAGACATATGATGAAGCTGTGACATCCACAAGGAATGACAAGGCCACCAAGTGCTTCAGTGTGGCATTCCCCTCAGGCGCCCTGCGAAGCAGCAGGCGTGGGGCAAGCTTTCAGAGATAATGTGCTAATATACATAGAAACATGAGCACTTCCAAAAGCGAGAGAAACACACGCCTCGGAAGAGACTCAGGGCACTTTAACCCCGGGGTTCTTCTGCCTCCCTGAGTGTCCGGTGCTTCAAGACATCGGCAGGAGGGGTGGGAGAAGATCATTGGCTTCTCTGGGAGTCTATCTGTTCTAGGCAGTGTGACACATGCTTTTTTCAAGCCACTGTAGAGTTATCATGAGCACTCGTATCTCAAGGATGTGGGCTAAAGCTTGCCTGGAATGTTCCAGGCTTTGAGGTAATAAAGCTATTATATGTAAATTAAGTTATAGGTATCTAATGTTAATCTCTTTGGTTTTCATTCCCTTTTGTTTATGAAACTAAATACAATGATGCATAACAATAATTGAAGGTTGGCTGGTGAGCAGGAAATCAATCCACATCTCCTGGGCAGTCACTGAATATCAGTCATTTAAAAAAATCTGTTGTTTTTAATAAACATGCAATTATTGTCTTACTAAAACAGAATTAACAAATTCAGCTGATGTTTGCCTGGATGTAAAGTAGCTCTGGTGAGTGCTGGCGATTTCTGCAGGCTGGAGGAGGTCCAGTGCAAGCCAGCACAGCCCTGCTTGGAGCAGCCGGTGCTCCTTGCCATGGTAACCCTTCTGCCTGGCCACGTGCAGCCTTTCCACCTGCCAGCACCAGCTCATATTTTTCCCAGGCAGCCTCTGAGCAACCCAGTGGGTGCAGACACCACCCTTCCCGTGACTGCACCTAAAAAAACACAGAAAATGCAGAACAGTCTTTTCAGAGCAAAGCTTTCTCTACCGATCTTCTGGAAGAGGACAAATTAAGCAGGCGAAGGGCTCTCCCAGTAGCTGCCTGCCTGAATGTTTGGTTTCATGATGAACCAAGTAAACCAATGCCTCGGTATCCCCCTCCTGGCATGGGCAGAGACACCTCCGGGTGGGGGTGGCTGAGGCACAAACACCCCAGCACTGCTCCAGCAGCAGATGGACACACTGAGGGACTGTGGGAAACCTCCTCCCACAGACTCAAACTTCCCAGATTGGGTTCAAAATCTATTTCATGATTTCTTTGTCAGTCCCCAACTGCTGAGAGCTGATGAATCTGTTGGGGATGGGAAGTGCAGTGACGGCCAGGCTTGTTCACAGGTCACTGAACAATGATAATGAGTTTGTGGCTACTCATGGCACATCCCTGGAAGCTGCAATTGCAACCCTATGATCCTGGCATGGCCAATCTGTCACAGATAAGAGCCAAGAAACTCATATGCAGACTGTCCTGTGCCCTCTGAAACCATCCCCAGGCATATCCCCATCAGCAATTCTCCCTCTGTATCCCATTCCTCCTTGCTGCCACCTCTGGACCTCAACCCCAACACCCTCAGCCAACTCTTCCCACCCATGAAAGGCAGCTGAAGGAGACCTGGCTGCCCGCCCCAGGAGAGACCTGGGCTGGCTCCAG